>LFRF01000001.1:2196280-2262186 GCA_001189435.1 Tolypocladium ophioglossoides CBS 100239 | reverse complement strand
AAAGGAGAGGAAAACGCCAGAGCCACCGTCATGGAACCTCGACACGCCCGCGTTTAGGATATCCAGAACCGGCATAGTCATGTGTCTTGCAGTGGTCGGGAAACCCATCGAGATACATCTCCACCCATGTCATGTATTAGAATAATGTATGAGTATGCCGTATATGTTGCCTGCGAAGTTTTGTAGTGGTTGGACATTATCTATAGTACTGTCCCGCTAGACTGTTTGTTGATGCGTGTGAGCATGTCTAGGTCTGTGTGCCACGGGGTCGAAGTTGTCGTCATAATACAAATCGGGAAGAAACAGTCGAGTAAGGAGTCGAGCCGGTCGGACACGCCAGCGGCGGTCCTTATGCCTCTTCTTGCTGGACCTCGGGCGTGATGCCTTCGGCGGCATTGTTCGAAGCCTTGTTCGCCACCACGTTGCTGGGGATGCCAACGGCGCTCACGTGTGCGCTTGGAGGGCTGTTGGTCTCGGGGCTGTTGGTCTCGTTGGTCAAAGGTGGCGTGCCGGCAGTCGAGTTGGCGTCGGCGTGAGACGAAGTACCCTCACTCTTAGAGGACACGCTGCCGCTGCCGAGGCCAAGGAGCTTCTCCAACGCCTGGTGCTGCCTGGTGGTACCGTTCTTCTTGAGGGCGAAGAACTGCGGCTTGATGTCTTCCACCAAAGTCTCCCTCTCGGCGTCGTGGAGTTGACCCAGCAGTTTCTCTGTAGTCGGTTAGCACCGCCGCGCCGCTTGGAGCATTTTCGTCATGCACTTACGAATCACGTAGTTTCCATATTGATCCCGCATCATCTGCTGCAGAGGGCTAGTTCCGTCGCTGCCAGCCGTGGTGAGCTGTTCCCGGATACTGGTCCGCTGCTCCTGTGAACCGTACTCGATGCATTTCTCGACAACGTTGGACGCAAACTTGTGCTTCGACAGGGTGAGAAGTTGGGCCATGACGAGCTCAATCATCCGTCGACGATCTTCTGGCTTGCCGTTCTGGATGACGTGCTGCGCGACGTAGTTGCCGTACTGATCGGTGATCAGGATCTGCGCCGATGCGTGCAGCTCATTCATAAGCTCCGCCTTGTCCGCCTCCGTTCCGTGCTCCAGCATCCTCTGGATAACCCGGCAGCCGTAGGCATGAGAGGCAAGGCCTGTCACTTGTCCGCGCACGGCGTTCAAGATGAAGTCAATGTACTGCCGTGGCACGAGTTCGATGATCTTTTGAACCACGTGGTTGCCGTTCTGGTCCCGGATGACCCTGAGGATCTCAGGCTCCAGCTCCTTGGTCAACTCCGCCTGCTGTTCCACCAGCACATGCTCGAGAGCCTTTTGCACCACGCGACAGGCATAGACTTGGACCGACAAGTCCACCACCTTGCCCCTCATCTTCTCCGCCAAAACCTTCTTCTGGACCTGGTTGCCGTGCTCGAAGAACTTCTGCACGACGTAGTTGCCAAACACATCCTTCATCAGCTGGATGGCGTTAAGTTCGATTTCCCGAAAGACTTGCTCCTTCTCGTCACTGTTGGCAGTCTCGAGCTTCTGCTGAATGAACCGAGATCCGTGCTGGTCACCGCTGAACTCGACCACGTAGCTGTAGATGTCCTTGAGCTCGTACCGCTTGCTTGACTTGTTGCTCAGGCGAAACTCGTCGAGAAGCACGCTCCTCATGCCCTTTCCTGGGTCCTGGTCCCTCGACAGTCTGACGGGAGGGATGCTTGGCCCGAGTGAATATCCGGTCTGCATCGCGTGAAGAGCATAGCTAGGCATCATGGGATGGCGGGGGTTCTGGATGTACGGGTCGATGGCGCCGGGTGGATACTGGGTTGGAATACCGGCATAGGGGTACTGGGCAAAGAAGCTGGGATGGAAGCTGGCAGGATATTGCTGGCCAGGGGCGCGCCGCTCAAAGTCTGCTGTCCGAGGGTCGCGAGACAATGGCCTACTGGCCCAGAGGTCCGGGCTAGACTGATAAGTCCGAGGGCTGCTGTTGGACTCGAGTCGGTAGCTTGGTCCCGGCGAGATCCTATCAACCGAAGGTCGCTTCCCCGGGGCATACTGAGCGGGCATCGCTTCCGAAGCAAAATCCATGTCACCCGCGTGCCTCGGTCCACCGACTTCGCCCATCCATGGTTGCGACCCGGGGTTGAACTGGAAGGGCTGTTGTGCCGGGTTGAAAGACGTGGTGCCGTTCGAGGGGCCGTCCAAGCCCATCCGTCGTTCAAACTGCAGAGGTAGGTCCTCCTCGATCTGTTTGTTAAGGTTGAATGCTCGCTGATTCGCACTCTGCGAGGAGTAGGAAGTGGCATGGTTGTTCATCTGCCTCTGAGAGTGGATCGAGTTGCTCGGGGTATGGCCGGCGCGGTAGAGCTCTTGGAAGGCTGGCGAGCCTTGAGACTGCCGAGACGGGGGCAGCGAGGGGTCGTGAGGCTGCGAGTAGGCCGTCATCGAGTCCATGTACGCGGCCGAGTCCTGGGTGTTCCGCCTCTGCGACGAAAAGGCCGTGGCGTAGCCATTGGAGTCGTCATGGAAGGACTTGCCGCCGAAACTGCCCTTTTTCATGCCGATGGCGGCGGGCTGGTTATCAAAGTAGCCGGAGCCGTTGGACATGGCTGCATCTCGAGTTCGGTTCGGCGAGGTGCTGACAGGCCTGCCCGGATGCTCGGTGTTCCAGGGGTTCGAGCTCGAGGTCCAGACGTCGGCTTCAGAGTTTGCGTTGAGGGCGCTGGAGCCGGCGTGGCTCTCGTCCAAGTCTGCAGGCTGTGTGAGCACGAGCTGGCGCGGGAGCGGGTCACGGTCGTCGGGACTGCGCGACGCACCTTTGGAGCCGATGGACCTCTCGCGGGCATTGGAGATAGACGCGGTCCAGATGTTCCTGTTCGGGTAGAGGTTGGAGCTGGTGAAGGCAGAGCCCATTGGCTGCTGGGGCTTGTCGCCTGAAGCGGGCGACATGTTGAAGTTGGGAAAGCCCCTCGACCGCGTCTGGAGAGGAAGCAAGAGGGAGAGTCAGCGACGGAAGAGAAGGTGAACAAGCGACAAGAAGCGATGGAGACGAAATCCGTCGTCCTGCGAGCTGCCAGCTTGCTGTGACAAAACTAAGACCAGGCGTCGGAGTGCAGTGCCGTGCCGTGCCGCGGAGTGCAGTGCAATGCAATGCAGCGAGTGAGTGGGGAGTCTGGGCCTGTGTGTGCGTGGCCAGCGCTAGCCTAAGSCTGAGCCTGAGCCTGAGAGGGAGGACTGCGAGTGCTCGTACGGAGCACAGTCCTAGGAACCAGGCCTCCTTCCGCTTGCGCTAGTATGGTGCGTGCGACCTTGCGACGTGGTGGCAACAGGCGCTAGACACGCCCTAGGTGGGAGCCGACAGGAGGAGAGGGCGAGGCGACGATGATCAAACACGACGGGAGCAGAGGATGCATGACAAGAGAAAGTGTGCAGCAGCAACTCACCGCAGTCGCCATTGGGAGCGAAAAAACAGCGTCCGCGTCCGCGTCCTCGTGGACAGGGCTTGTTTCGCCTTGGGCTGCAGGCGGCACGAAAATTTCCACCAGAGTTCGCGGTAGGTGCCGGAGAGTTCGCCCACAGTTGCGGTACGAGTACACCGAGCGATGGCGGCAGCCGACGCTAAAAGCCCCGGCTGGATGCGACCCGGCGGGGGTTGGTCGCGCTTTTGGCTGCTGTATCGCGCTTTGCCGTGTGCGACCCGCCGACGAAGCTGCACAGTCGTGGTCGTGCACGGGACAGAGTTTTCTCTGTAGCTGTCTATCGACAGACGCTCCGGGCAAGGGACGAACGACCTGGGCCTGGAGAGTCAGCATTCGTGCCGTCAGCCCGCATGGGGGGGGGAAGACGAGTGACGGCAATCAGAAGAGGCGGCGGACGAGGCAACAGAGCCAGGGTCGGCCAGGGCCAGCCAACAGGGGCAAAGAAATCGGCGACGGCGGAAACTGGGATAGCGATTGCGGAGAGGCAAAAAAACGGGGCAGCGCCTCTGGCTGGTAAGGCTGATGGCCAGCACTAACACAGGCGGAAGCAGGGGCCCGGATCGAGGTGGTGGGTGTGATATTGTGGATGTGTGCGGACTGGCTGGAGAGGCCAGGGCTTGGTGAAGATGGGGCTTCTTCACAAAGGCAAAGGTACTCACCTTGGTTCGAAACCACGGTCAACGCTTGGCGGGGGGGGGAGCTGCCTCTTTCAATGTCTTGGCCGTCTTGGCTTTCCGCGGTCGGCACCAACAGACAGTTATAGTTGTGTCGTCGAATTCGGTATGTGCTGTGTTGATGAACGGGTATGCTGGAGCCGGCTCGATTAGGTATGCGCAGTAATATCAGACGGCATGTACAGTCTTTTTCTTTCGGCCCCAAAAAAGGCAGGCAATGCACCGACGACGATTTCGGTTCGGCAACGTATTAAACCAAGGATGAGAATGGACACACAATACGTCGGCTATGTGGAGAGAGAAGAACAGAAGGAGCCGCGAGCCGGGAATGGGGGCGCGCAGGTCAGATAGATGTAGTAACTCGACGTAGGGCAGCTTGTCACAAAAGCGGAGGGTTCTGGCGTGCCCGGAATGCGCGTGTTGAGAGGCCGTCGAGACTCTCGAGAGGAGCGTCTCCTCGAGGTCCAGGGGTAATATGCGTGAGGAATGACGGGCGAGACAGGCTGTCGAACCCAAGGGAGAGAAAACAGAGAGAGGGGAGGGAAGATATGGGACAGAGAAAGTAGCAGAGGAGACGACGCAGGCTGCGAGTTAAAGAGGAGGAGCAAGACGACGAGGGAGGACGAGAAGCTCGTGTGAGGCTGTGAGCCAACGCTGGATCTGGCCGCTGGCCGTCGCACAGAACAGCGCAAGGGTGCCACGAGGAGGAGGTGGTGGTGCCGGTGAGAGGGAGAAGGATGGCGATGGCGATGGCGATGGCGATGGCGTTGGCGATTCTTATGGACGCGCAAACACACAAACGTCGCCAACGCGACAGAGTTTCCTGGAGGCTGGATGGAGGCTGGAGCCGGCGCCGTCTGGGTCGGCAGTAGGGCGAGGCACAACGCAGAGGTACAGCCATAGCATCACGCCGGGCAAACCTAAACGAAACGGCCCCAACAAGGGGTGGACGGGCCGCGCAGGACGCGGCGGGAGGGTCGGACGCTTGCTGTAATCCGCACGCCCGCCACCCAGAGGTGCGGTGTCGTGGATGGGATGGGATGTAAGAGTGCGGGAGCGCTCCCGCGATGATTACACACTCGACCAGCCCCCAGGGGGCCAGAATGCCAATTGCATCCCCCCCCTGACTTGGCAGCCGACCCAACACTCAAGCTGCTGTCGACAGCGGCCCTTGCTGCTGGTAGCGCGGGGGCCGGGCGACAACACACGCACCACACGCGCGCCACACGGCATCTTGTTACCTTGCCATGTCCATGTCCTCTCCTCTCCTCTCCTCCCTCTCCTCTCCTCCCCTGGCGCATCATGCCTTCGCCTCCCGGCGGTAACCGTCTGTGTCAAGACAACCCACCGTACGGATACACAACGTGACCATCTTCACCATCGCGCTGCTAAGCCGCGGGCCCGCCCCCAGTCGGACGCCTCCCTCCGTGCCCGCCAACGCCTCTCGCGCCCCCAATCGTAGGCCCCATTCATCCTCTGCACGGCAGTTTATTTGCTTTTTCCTGCTTCTGCTTCATTAAGCCCCAAAGTCTGCGCACTTCAAGATGCGCCGAGAACTCCGTCTGTAGCACAATGTGGTCCGTACGGACTACCGTCCCGTCTGATCGATTCGTTTGTGCAACCTGACCCGCATCCCACGCATGTCTCACTAGGCTGTCCCTCTCCCACCTTGTCCACGTTACGCTGTTAGACCAAGCGAAGGGCGAAACCAGTTGCAATATTGCGCCCTCGACGGCCAGCCTGAGCAAGCTCTTTGTGCCTGTCTGTATTTATTAGCCCCTCCTCGCCCTCGTGTTTCCCGGCGGCTCCCATGACCCTCCGCTGCGTGATCGATAGTTCAACAATTCTCTCCTTTGCCGTCCTGCCCCTTTCGCCATTCGATGCAATGCATCGCCTTCTTGGGCCCGGTGCAATGAACCCAACAACGGGCCGGGGAGTTGGCAACCCAAGTATCTACCAAGGCGACGGCGACAACAATCGCAGGGCCGTGAGAAGTTGTAACCTGTGCCACCTGTCGTCCGTTGTCCGAGGCAATCACCACAAGAGGTCCGGTATCATCAGGCGATGCCTTCGTCTAGCTGCAAGCGACATGGTCACAGACGGGAAAACGGGAGGCGCTCACCATCGCCCGACGGGATGACATTCGCGTACACCGTCGTGGGAACCCCAACACCTCGGCCAAGGGACTCGGTTGCCAGCGTAGAGCTACGCCGTGGAACGCCGAGTTACCAGAGTCGCCAATCCCAAGACCATCTGGGCTGTCTGGAATGCTCAATCGCCTCGTCGCCTGCAAGCCCAACGACTCGTTTGCGGCCTGACGTGTTGTACCACTTTGACGTCGTGCCATACCTAACAATCAAGTCGTCCTGATCTGCCCAACTATGAGAACTGGGCGGATGGACAGGGTTGAATATTTGCAGCTTTCAAGGCAGACGGGCCCCGCAAGAACGTAATTGCTGAAGGCACTCGCTCACTGACCTGATGACCTCCGCATTTCATCGATGCCGCTTGCAGTTGCAGCGTGCTGGGCGATGTAAGTGATATCAGATTCGGGTCTGCCTCTCAGTCTCGGCGCTGTGCTGTACATCTAGGTCCAGCCCATTCGTCCAATGGGCGCATCTCGCCAACTCACCAGCCCAGCTGTCCAGCTGCACTGTTGCGATGTTGCGATGTTGCGATGTTGCGATGTTGCGTCGTTGCGTCGTTGCGTCGTTGCGTCGTTGCACAGTCTTAGACAGTTACTAGCGTCTCTTTGTTCAAGGCTTTCCTCGCAGGCACATATCAGGGCGGGCGAGAGTCACTGGGCCAGGGAAGAGGGGACTTGGCTTGTGTTCCTTCAGCGTGGTCCCATCAGTTGGTCGAGCCCGTTTGTGGGGCTCTGCCATCATCAGGAGATCTCGTGGTTCATTTAACGGATCGTGAACCGTGTATATCCCCCTGGGGCATGGGCTCAACGTCACTTGGCATGCTCAGCATCGCTTGATGTGCTCAGCATCACTTGGCGTGCTCATCCGGAGCTGTGCCAGGGTGCTATGTTGTCTGATGGTGAATGGCAAGGTCCCATCGACGACTTTGACGGTGCAGACACAATCACTGGACAGCTTCACCCCCAGGTCCTGTACCACATTCTGAGACATCACTGTCTGCCGTGGGACGCTTCTCTCGTCAGCAGCAAACCGTGTTCTGCTCCGACAGCCGCTTCAGTTGCCGTCAGGTGGCTCGTGACATGGGATCTCTGCGAGATGGCAGTTGCCGTGAGGTAGCGGGCCGAGACGCCACCGACTGACCGATATGCTCGTGCGTCGGAGTCGGCATCGACAGCAACAGTGCTCAGACGGTTGGATGGAGCCATTGTGGTGTGGTGTGCTCATGTCGTAGTGCAGGTCAGAGGAAGGGGCCCGGTTGGCGGGCTGCGGCAAGCTGCCGACTGATCACTGGATGGAGGGGTCATGACGATGATGGATGATGGTGTGGTGGTGAACCCGTCCTTGTCAACGAATCGAATGTGGCCAGAAGGCGGTGTTGGGCTGGAGTTTGTTGGCCGGGCTCGTAGCCATTGAATGTAGTTAAGCGCCGACCTGTCTTCAGCGCGGGACAAGTTGAATCCACCAGGATTGTCTCGATGGAGCGCCTGCATGTCATTGCCGTCGCATGACAACCAGAAAGATATGAGAGATGACGATGCATGAGTTGGAGTCGGCTGGCATCAGGCCCAGACTCGTGCATGCGCGGTTTGCAGGCGGTGTAGGGTAAACGCCGGGCCGCACTTGATGCCATCAATCGCACCCTGCACCCTAGATGCCACCAGTGCTTATGGCTGTCAGAGACGTGTTTGAGCCTCCGAAAGCTTGATGATGACCGAGACTTTGTTGCCATCATGCTGCTGTCTTCTGCTCTTGACCAGAGCGATGCGATGTGAGAGACGGAGCCTTGGCAGGGGTTGAGGCGATGCGATGTGAGAAAGACGTCCATGTCCATGGCACAGACGCCTGCAGCCAATGAAGCGCGCGCGAAGAGCTGCAGCTGGAGACTTGTTTTAGTGGTCCGCTGGGGGGCCGCCGTACCCCTCCAAGGTACCTTAGCCAGGGGCAGCGCGACAGCGATAGGGTGCCAACAACGGGCGGCCCTGATTGGTGGTGCCGCCCTTGAAACGGCACCGCAGCGGCCAATAGCAGGGGGTGCGGGCCCCTGCGCCGCCCCGTCTGTCGGCGCTGCACTCATTTCCTGCTGTCCGATTCAGCGCTAGTGGCCTTGACAGCGAGGAGACCAGGGTCCACAGGCCTCTCCTGCTGCTCTGCTGCTCTGCTGAGCCCCCTCCAGCCCCTGTGCCTGTGTCCCCTTTTGCTTTTCCCTCTCCTCCCACCTTCCTTGTCCAACCTTGTCCTCCTCTGTTCTTCAATACTATCGTCGTCGTTGAGCGGCAACTTCGAGGAGAGACGCAGCAGCCGTTGCGCATCCTTCACCGTCGTTCCTTGTCCCCTTCTTACGCTCTCTTTATATCGCGGACCCTGCCTGGATCGTCGGCTTCATTCCTTCAGCCGAACGTCCGTCCAGTCCTTCCTCCCTACCAGCACGCCTCCCACCGCCTCGTCTGCAGACACAATTCGTTGAAGCCGCCCTGCCAACCGTTGTTATGAGCCTTTGACGACTCTGATTGACCCTTTCCGCATCTGGCGTACGTGAGTCCCTTTCTATTTTTGTCCTGCCTGCGACACCCGGTGGTATGGAATATTACGTGCACTGCATTGCAGTCGAGAGAGGCCCTTTGGGAAGGCTGGGGATGTGACACTTGCACACGACACAAACATACTCGCCCATCACCGACCGCTCGAGGGAAGGGGGCGAATGGACTTGGCAATATATTGGATGGCCACGAATGGAATACTCTTCAACGCAAATCCGTCACATACTAACGCTTCGACTACCGACTGCAGACCTTCCCTTCATTTATTACTGACAACGGCACCCGCCCTTGCAATATTCTGTGGCCCGCCATGGCTCCCACCGACTTCCTGCGTCGACCCATACTGAGATCCTTGATCAAGGGCGATTCCATCCTCTCCCGCACCGCCGAGATGTCCCCCTCGGACACGATAGCCAAGCCCTGGAGGCCCATCGTCCTGCCCGGCGACGAACATGTCGCCATCCCTTCTTTTGCAGAAATCACTCGCCGCGACACCGACAAGCCCGACGGCTCCGACCAGGTGATCAACTTCATGCTCATAGTCCTCGGCCTCGTCTTCTTCGCCCTTGTCCTCGCCTCCATCCTCTTCCTCCTGCGCCGCCGCCGCCTCCGCCTCACGCGCCAGCAGATGGAGGGCCTCCCGACCTACAACGAGACCAAGCAGACCTCCAACCACCGCGGCTTGACCATCGAAACATCCCACAACGGCCGCTCGAGCATCCTCTACATTGGCCGTGACGGCCAGCCCATGCTGCAGAACCCTAACTCGCCGCCTCACTCGCCGGATAATGTTCCCGAGATCCACATCACGTTCCCCGATGAGCAAGACGACCAGGGCCGTGCAAAGAGTGGCCGCGTCCTTGTCGTCCGTGTCGGTGACAACGCCACCGTAGGACTTGAGCCCATGCACGACGAGCAGCTGCCGGCGTACGAGAAGGAGGCCAAGGGGCAGTTCCAGTCCATCGACATGGACCAGATTGGCGGCCTGAAGGAAAAGGACCGCAACTTGTTCCAATAACGGGCCCAATTTTGATTCTCAGTCTTTCGTTCATCGTTTTCCAGCCTCGATATCACCTCTTCTGCTAGCCATCGTGCGACTCGGCAACTGCATTCACGATTTCCCTTGGATATACTGCCGTCCGAGGCAACACCCGAGTAATGTTTTAGTCTTCGTCTTTCGACTTCGGTTCTCTTCCCGTCCTAGCGTGGGGTTTGGATCTTTCGACTTCTCAGGGTTTTTTTTTCAAACTTTTTATGAACGACACAACACACGTCATGTGTACCCGATATGCTACCGTCCCACTTCGCATTTGCCACGACCATTGCGATTCCTTCGGCCTGCTCCTCAACGCTCATGGGTGGTCCACGCACAGCCTGAACCTACGGGACTCGCCACGCACCACGAGGCAACCCAAGGGACGGGCTTGGCCGCTGTGATGCGAAGAATAGAAGCCAAGGGGAAACGGACAAGTACATAGCCTAGCAGCCTCGCGGTTGCAACGAAGGGGCTGAGCCTCGGTCACGCTAGACCAGGCATCCCCCCTTCCATATTGTGGAATAGTTGTATATTCGATAGTGTATAATTATACAAGAGTACTCTTGCCCGCAACACCCTTGTTTCCTCTCCCTCTCTCCCTCTCCTCTTCGTGTCCCTCTGCTTGCTTGTTTTAATCCCCCCAACATATCTTCGATAAGGTTCCTTATTATGCGGTGGCGGGGTTGACCCAGCTTCGTCTGTACATTCCAGCCACCATCCAGCCCCCGCCCGTTGTACCCTGCGTCATTGTTCACCTAGTCACATAGCACACAGTGGCATGCGGTCCCCCCCTTTGCCCCAGCCTCCTGGGTGCGTGGGGCGTCACCGGCATGCACTCGCAAGGACTTCCTCTAGAGAGGGCTAGATCATGTTGATACTGCATACGAGAACCGGGATATGCACATGTAAAGTTTGGTGAAGTAGAGGCATGTTGGTACTTTGTAGGTGGTAAAACGCTGCACTCGACTGCCCGTGGTATAATACAAGGTATCCATTACACGCGAAACATACAGCGCTCCCGACCAGCCTGATTCCCCCGACGCCGAAATGTCCCAATCCCAATGCTCTATGCCATATGTTCGTATCCCTTTTCGACACCCGTTGGCGTCCCCGTAGCAAGGAACCAGGTCTGGTTTCATACACGTTGCAATCCCAAGTCGTTTCGTAAACCATTAGACACCATCTGTTGCTTCGGGTGAGCAACTCGGTTGCATCCATTGACCATTCGCAGCCGCGAATCTTGATCGCCGGGCGAGAGTCGGCTATTTCTCGAGTTTAGTCACGTCCCGAGACCAACGGTCATGCGTCCCCCTAGCCGTACCAAGACGTTTATGCACCCCGTGGGGAGTGCGTTTCAACTTCACCACTGAGTTTCCTTGAAAACCTGCGACTTCTCCGCTCTCCACGGTTCATCCCCATGTCGCTGAAACATGGCATCTCCACATGGTGTGAGAGGATTTCAAAGACTCGGCCGCCGCCCAGATGAGCTCTCGCCTCATCCAAAGCCAGGCTGTTGTCCGTAGTTCTTCTGATCGCCTTGCCCTTTTGCGTATTGGGTTGCATATCCATTCGTCAACACGCCCTGCTGCGCCATCATGAAGGCCGGCGGCGCCTGTTGATACATGACAGGATCTATGCTGCCATTCATCTGCAGTATTGACATGTCGTTCGGCGGCATCGACACGTTGCCATCTGGTAGCGACCCAGTCAAATCTGTCAGCTCCATCGTCGTATTGTCGCCATCGTACGTTGTTGGCATCTCCGATGGGTCCATCGAAGCTGTTCTGGCCTGTGCCAAGAGAATTGGAATGCCAGGGGTCCCCGGCTCGATCATGATGCCGCCCGTTTGTGGGTTCGAATATGGAAACGCTTCGCCGATCGACATCTGAGAGGAACGAAGCCATCGGTCTGTGACTGGTGAATCGATGGTTAGGTGCCTCATGGGGTCTTCCATGATACCGGCAGCAATGCTCTCTAGAAACGATTCTGTTCCAGGTAGGCGGTCGTCGGCGTCCATCATTGGTAGAAGCATCTTGTCCTCAGGTCTTTGCTCTGCCACTTTCCTAGTTTTGTCGAACTCATCCACTAGAGACTTGTTGTGGTCGTACTAAAGACGGTAGAGTTAGTAAACCCAGGGTAGAGGCAGCAACGAATACGGCTGTGGTCGCTTACCGCCAGCTGAGCTATCCTCAGTATCCCACACCACGGCTCCGTTACGCGTTGAATCGACTTGATGAGGAATCGTATATGGGATTCGTCCACTTTTCCCATCCTCCACAGTGGCGCCGTTGTCTCCTTGGTAATGTCGCGGTAAAGACGCTGTTGCAAGGCTACCAAGAGAACTCGCACGCAAGTCGTTGCCAACTGGATCGTGGAATAATCACCAGCCAGTTCCAGCTTCCCTGTATCCGTCATTTGGTCCACCTCGTTCTGCACTGCATCGCAGAAGCGACCGAAAGACATGGCGTGGGCAACTGCTTGCTTCTGAGACCTCGCTATGAATTCTCGTGGCAACTTTCGGAGGACGTCAACGGGAACCGTTTCACTTTGGCTGGGTAAGAACATCCGGTACAAGTCTATGTGGCTCCCGGCGAGGTGGCAGTGGAGCAAGACATAGCCAGGACGTTCTGGGCCTGCCATGTAGCGCGAAACGCTCTGGTCGCTGAGGAGCACGTCGGCGGGGAGGGAGGCGTGGAATCGGGTGAGCTCGTTTTGCAGCCCATTGATATCGGCCATGACCTGGGACGCATCGACGTGGCGGACATCGGCCGAGCATAGATTGTTGGTGGTGCTGTTTATTGTTAGTCCCCCCCGGCAGAGCAACGCTCACCCTTGGAGCCTGGTCCAAGGCGGGTACAACTTACACTTTTATTCGATGCCGGAGATCGATGAGGCGAATCTGGAAGGCATGCAGGTTGATGGTGTTGGGTGGGGTTCCCGGCTTATCATACAACCTCTCGGCAACAACGGGTCGGTTGTCCCGGAACGCCGCCTCATTGCAGGGCAAGGGGATCTTCATATGCTCGGCCCGACAAGAGATGTACCCTTCGAAGCCATCGGCAAGCACGCGATCGATGTGGAAGAAGTGCCAGCCAATCCGCCGGAGTGATTCCTGCTGGATGAATGTTCGGCCCCGCGGCAGGACGTGCCAGTTGATACGGAGGCCCAGCATGAGCCTCGACGCAATGCCGAAGCACTGCCAGACTTTGGTAATGGAGCCCTGGATGACATTGTAGGTGATGTTTAACGCAAAGAGGATGAGCTGGCCGTCGGAGAACTTGGAGACATTATTGAAGAGGTACAACTCGATGAGGGTGCTGCATCTTTGGCCGAAATCGCGGCCCTCCTCGTGAGGGTTGACGAAGAAACTGGCGACGGCGCATATGCCAGCCGCATGGGCCGGATCGAGTGTCCCTTCCTGTTCTACCGAGTCAGTCGGATGAGACATGCCATGGACGTTCAGAGCCTCCCGACCTGAATTTCCCGACAAGTGTTGTCCGGGTGGATAAACCCCTGGGAGGGCAGCCAGTACATGTTGTCCATGTAGGCATCCACGTGCCGTAAGAGCAAGTCCTTGCGAGAGAGCAGGTCCCTATAAGCAGATTGTAGTCAGTAGTGTTTCCCCTAGCCTTTGCCTGCCAGACTTACTCGGCAGTAAGATTGGTTGTCTCCCTCAAGAAGGCGAAAGGGCCGGCGCTGTCGCTGCCGCTGAGGGTAGGGCTGACGATGCCGTCTGATCTGTTGGTGGACCCCGGGGTGGACGGGTTATTCCCGCTGGCTTTGGCCGAGTTCTGGATGCGGACATTGGTGAACTTGCGCTTTGCCGGCGTATACTCGCAGGGCAGGTTAGCGGCCTCGCATCGCTTGCACCGGGGCAGGTCGCCCGAGCATTTCGTCTTGTGAGAGTGGCACTGGCTGCAGGCTCTCTGGGCCCTCTTCCTCAGCGTGCCGGCCTCTGTGTGGCTATGTGACGGCGTAGTCCTGGAGACTTTTGTTCCGCCGAGGGTTAGTCCTGAACGGTGCATAGTAGTGATGGGCACTACGCTGCTTACCTGCGGCTTCGGCTTCTTCCTCCGCGTTGGTGAAGTTGCAAGTCAGATCGAGCCTGAAACAATTCGTGCAGGGCCCGTCGCCGGGGTTGCCAGAGCATTTAACCTGGTCGGCGTCAGCATAGGCCACATGGAGGTAGAGAAAAATGGTGCGCAAGGGCAACGGTGTCCTCCTGTCTCGACGACAAGTCGACATGAAGCAAAGGATGATAGGACGTGGGATTTCATCTCACCTTGCGTAGCCGACAGGTGCGACAGCAATCGGCGAGGATTGGGGCGGTTCGGCGCCGTTTCGTCGGCGGCGACACCGGATCCGACGAGGCAGAAGCAGCGGCGGCGGCGGCGGCGGCATTGGCAGACGCGAGAGCCGCCGGCCCGTCAGTGTCGTGGGCGGCCGGCGGATCCATGAACGGAGAAGACGAAGGCGAGGGACCGGGTGAGGGCGAAGGCGAAGAGAGGCATGAGGAAGGGTCGAGGGCAGCCCTGGGGAGGGGGGGGGAGGGGCTTGGCGGGTGCTGTTGCGACGATACGAGCTCCAGGTGAGGTGAGGCGAGGTGAGGTGGGCTGGGTACGGGTACGGGAACGGAGTTGCAAGGAGAGGAGAGCAGCGTGACCGCAAGCGACCAGCAAGGGAGCGAAAGATGGAAGGGTTCCAGTGCTCTGGCCTATGGCTGGCTGGCTGATGGGTCCCAGGCCGGCTCTCGCCCGACGGTGCCGAGTCTGTGGGAGGGGAGGGAGGGAGCAGAGCCAACGGCGGAGTCGAGTTGAGCGATGTGTGACGACGACGTCCGCGGTGGCGATCAAACCCGCGAGGGCCGGCGAACGCCGCCGATGGTGGAGCTTCCTCGACGGACCAGGGTGGGCAGCTGAGGCTGTGCGTATCCCGTCTAATCCGTCGTCCGTATGTACTCGTATCGCATTCTTCTCTTCGTTCTCCGTCGACGCAACGTGCTTATTCGACGTGGCGAGCTCGGGCAACTCAACTACCTACCCCTCATGGCAAGGTACGGAGTAGGGACGTAAGGTTTGGCGAGACTCCGCATGACTGACAGCACAGCATCTGGTACATGCAGGCTTGCTCTCCACAACCCAAAAGCGTCCAGTGTCTGTTGGTTGGGTCGAACACGCTCTCGGATCTCGTCTAGCTGGACGGAGAAATGGGCTGCATTCGTTGGCCGCGAGAGGGCGTCGACAGTGTTGCTTTGAGCACGCCAGCGGGCCTTTGGCGAAAGCCCGAAGCCATCCATGCATCGGGCAACCTCCAGTGGGAAACCCCGGCCGCCAGTGTGTGTGAAGAGGTGTGTCCGCACGACGGAGTACTTGGTGCTGTGGGCACTAATAATAGGCCATGCTCGGTTCGACGCCCCGTAGTCCGTAGCAACAATCAAAACGTTGAGGATCGGAGTATGAGTCGGTGCAGGACCGCGTTATCCTGTACCCACCACCTGGCACTGCAGCGGGTTCAGTAGGCTGCCGGATCCAGCGGGACAGGGGATCTGAACTGTCTCGCTGAACTGCCTCGCTGAACTCGAGCAACACTGCGCGAATGGCCCGAGGCTCTACCCCGTTCGCGTGGTCCAGCAAACCAACGCAGCAAGGCAGCTTCCAGCCGCTCCGCGCTCGTAATCGACTCGAATACGACGCCAAATCCAAACACGGTGGCCGGCTGCGGAGATGAATAAGCACAATCACAGCTTCGGCAGTCGGGAGCCTCGGAATCCTGCCGTTGGTGGTCGGGGGCGGTGGAGGCGTCGTGGTAGAACAGCCACTAGTGGAGTGTTTCGCGGAACATTGTGAAGTGTGGAATCTCTCCGCTTCGTGCACCGCAGGGAAGGGATCAACGAGGAGGTCGGAGCGCAGTTCAGATGCCAGCTGGTGTGCCTTCATCTGCTTGCATCCCCGAACCCTCCCCATTTCTTTCGACCTTTGGCTTCGTCTTTGCGGATTTATTTCGCTTGAGGGGCATGCGCGAAGCCTGATGGTACCGTTGCACCCAGACCTGGTTGAGGCTATTACTCCGTACGTACGAATTGCCCGTTTGGAAGGGCCGAGAGCCGACCTGGCTGGGGATAACGGGGCGGGTTTGACGCAAACCCTGTCCACCACCAGGCCTTCGCCATGCCCTAGCCCGTCGCATCCCTGACGGTGCAACAGCAACGTATGCAGTGGTGCAAGCATGGTTTCGGCAGGGCCACTCCTCCACGAGGCTTCGACTTCTGTCCATCACCTTTTGCCAAGACGCTGGCTAGTCTGCTCTTTGCCATGGAGTCACAGTTACTAGGGACTGGAATTTTCACTGGTTGATCCCTGACGGGAGGCTCGAGTCGGTGTGATTCGGCATGCCGCAAACGCAGAACAGACGAGGAATACGCTGTACGTACAAAGCACTCGTGCTCTCCGGCCTCACATAGAGGAAGGCGAAGTGCGTTTCGTCGCTGGTCAGGACAGTGGACGGTCTTCCACCGGAAGAGGAATAAGAAGACTCAGGGTTCAAGCAGTACTTGGTAAGAAAGGGCTGGTTGGGGATGCCCAAGGCATGTGTGGCGTGATGAACCGCGCCTTCTAGGTTCCTCCAGTTCGACCGTCGTATGTAATTCGTACGGATAGCGACTTCCACGAGCTGCACTTTCCACACCTAATAGTTCGAGACCGGACGACGTGCCCAAGGCTGCACAGGAAACTACTACCCTGCCTCTTCTGTCTGTGTATTTGCCGTTGCATGTCGGACTACCATGGAGCATTACCACTTGACCGAGGTGCTCCCTACCTAGCTATTGTCCTTGCTGAAGACAGGATTCCCTCACTCTGTCAGTCATCACGTCCAGCTTGTTTGTTCCTTTCCTAATTGCAGACTGGCCGCGACATCTCGTGGCTAACTTTCCAGGCGCCCCCATCGTCAATGATCTGGCCCGGCCAGATATGGCCAGGATGCCATTGTGGAAGGGGAACTCCTTGTGGGTGTCATACACCAAGTTGCGGAGCGGGATGCCGTGTCCCCCCATAGAAATGGCGGTCCATGGCCGGTTTGGCAAGTAGAAGCAAATCGTGTGCCCCAAGTGGCTGTTGGTGCTGAATATGTGCGTCCACATACAGCTGCGGTGCCATCCACCTTCCACATGGCGGGCCCTGGGCTGATTCTCGATTCCCTACCATGTCTTCCATCTGTGAAGCTCCTCGCGGACGCTGCAGAAGTAGATGTGCGGCATGTCCCGCTCCAGGCGGAGGCGTAGTTTCTTGTTTAACTGTCGCTCGTCCACAGCCGGGCTGCGGCGAGGGCAACAAAGGAAGTAGTCTTGGTACATGCCTCGTCAGGTGAGGGAGAAGTATACCCTAGCTGTTGCTGATAGATGGCCCATGATATGGAAGATGAGCTCGGAGGGGTAACAAGAGAGGGCCTCTCGGCTCGTCGGCGTTGTGAAGGAGACGATCACACAGAATCGCCATGATGAGAGTAGCGCACCACCGCCAGGCATACACAGCTCTCCGACACAGGAAGCTCGACGCATGCGTCGTGCCCATCGCGGATGTCGCWGCAGCAGCACTAACTATCCGTCAGCGGCGCCGCCCGCACGCCGGATCCGAGGAGCAGGCTGCTGAAGAGACGCGTAGTGGCGAGTGGCAGTGTGATGCCTTGAGATGCCTGTCGTGCTGTTTTCTGGTGATATACCAAGGACAGGATTGGCCGTGGTGAGGAGATGCCTGGGATGTAGGAATTTTTGACTGAATGAGACATCATCGCCACGCACATCAGGGCTGCACGGCTACCGCAGGCTGCCGCAGGCTGCCGCAGGCGCACCTCTAATGGGTCCCAAGAAACCAAACTGAGTATTACTTATAGTTAGCTAGTACTACTTGTTGTCGTAGCGACATCATGTCCGAAGCTTCATCTCGTAATGCATGGCCCATCTTGACTAAGATCTGAGCTTTCCTCTTCTTGCTCTCCCACGACATTAAAAACAACGACAAAGGAAGATATATAGGCTGCTACAGGCAGGCAGCTCGACAAACACCGTCCTCGTCCCCTTGGGACACAGCACGGCCGCGCAGACGCAGTCCTCTTGCTCCCTCACCTCGCACACCATCTCCTGCCTGCCGGGGCTGCAGCAGCACCACGGAAACTGCCACCCTTTGCAGACGGCGACTGCGAGCGCCTAGGCGGCGCCTAGGTGGGCTTCTCCTTGGGCGGCATCGTATGTGGCGGCTGCAAGAGCGGGATCGGCGTCGGCGTGTGAGCCGGTGACCCACCATACGACGGCGACATCGGGGCCAGCAGGGGTGTCGTCGGCGGCGGCGGTGGGGGCCGCCGGGACACGGACACGGACACGGACACGGACACGGACACGGTCCTCATGGTCGACGGCCGCAGGCCGCTCATCGTCCCGCGGCGCGTCGACAACGGCAGGTCGTCGAAGATGGTCGTCGCGTTCGTAGGGCACACAACGGCGACGCAGATGCAGTCGACCTTCCTGATCGAGTGCGTGCACGCAATCGCCTGGCGCCGGATGTCGCAGCAGCAGCACGCGTCGGCGGGCGAGTCAGCCGGCGGCTGCGCGAGGACCGCTGCGCCGAGGCAGGCGACGGCGGCGATGTTCGTGAGGGCGGCGAAGCGCATCTTGGCTTGCGGCGGGTCGTGGGGTGCAGAGTTGTGGTTCCGAGATTGCTCTTTTCTTGACGGTGTGCCGCGTGACGCAGGACCGAGACGTAGGTGCAAACTCTGTTTGCTGCAACGGTGTCGAATGCTGGTGTGTATCACCAAATGGGAGAGGCGAAGGGTCAAAGGAGAGGAAAAGGAGCAAAAGAGAAGACAAATGGTTTAAGTTCACGTACTGACCTTCATGGCTCTTGTCCTGCCAGGCGCAACTTCCCGGTAGCGCCAGACTCGACAGCCTCATTCCGCTGTGATTCACCTTTGCTTCACAGGCCCCTTTTGATTCACGGGCACCCTTCACCTCGTCATCTCCCTTGTTCATCACATCCGCTTCAACTCTCCTCTTTCAACATGACGTTTCTCACGGGACCTCGCAGCACCTTCCCTCTTTGAGTGAGTGAGACGACCACCCATCCGACATACCGTCCTCCTGCCGTTAAGCTTATCTACGGAACCCTCATCCCTCTCAATTGAACCAAAGCGCCGGAATGCTTCAATTACCTAGCATTCTTAGAACAGCCTGGTCAGCCCCCAGGGAGAGAACCTCTGGGGCCTCGAGTACTGGCGAAGCATGCAATAATTCCAGAACAGAGTTACATCGCCTCTTGATGGCTTCTGCAATTTCCCACTTCGCAGCCACCCAGCACGCCTGGAATCTCCAATGCCGCAACTGCTGGCGTTACATCACGCGCTGGTAATGGTACCGTTACTTCAGCATACAACACACAATAGGTTCTCAATTCATTTACTCCTGCTCATGCGCCACCGTATATCAATGTTTTGCTTTAGTCCTCCAATCATATTCGCCTTCAGGTATCGTACGTGCAGTGCGGCCACTCGTGCATCAGAACGGCCCAGCCAAGAAGCGTGTTTGAGAATGTCATCAACAGTCATCCATCACCGTACCTGCAAATAGCAAAGACTGAACACCCATCCAAACATAGGACCAAACCACAGAGAAAACTCATGACCCCGGCACTGGCAGCACCGGGTACAGCGACGACACGCCTTCCTTAGGGCTAAGGGGTTGCTTGGCAGGGCTCCTGGGGCTCTTGACGTCAATGTCCATGGCATCGCTCTCCTTGCGGTCCTTGTCGGCGTTGTCGCAATCCTCGACGTACTCCTTGCGGTCTAAGCGGCGACGGACATAATCCCGCAGAGATTCGATGACTCGCATGTTCTCGAGCCAGCGATCGTACTGCTCCTCACGCTCCTTGGTGGAGTCACTATCTGACTCGGACGAGGGTGAGCCAACCAAGAGCGCCGACTCGCCGGCCTTGGGTGTAGTCTTGCCACTGTCCTCGACTGACCTAGGCGGCGGCGGCGGCGCGGCCCGCGCCCTTTGCAACATGCCACCCGAGTAGCGGCGGCGCTCGTTGCTATCAAAGCTAGGTCCTAGAGTCGCAGTGGTCGACTGGCCAAAGCCCTGCGTGACAGTGGGGAGGGTGGTGGGGAGGGCCGGGTACATGGCCGATGAGGCCGTCGAGCTGTGACGCGACTGGGGGGATAAGGCCGAGGAGGCAGACGGGCTAGGAGAATGGCCCGAGGTGTAAGACATGGAGCTCGACGGAGGCGTCACGGCCGGCGTGCCTGTGGAGGAAATGGCTGTGAGAGGCGATGCCATGTTTGCGGCGGAGATGGGATGGTATCCATCGACGGGCATGCCACCAGGAGAACGCTGGAGGAGGGATGGAGAGGGGCTATGACGGAAACCACCCAGGTTGCCGCCCTCGCCGCCACCGTGGATGTGTACACCAGCAGTGGCGTGGTTGGCATTGTCGTAGATGGTGTCCTGCATCTGACCCAGGAGGTTGTCGAGCTGGATGAGGTCCTTCTGCGTCCTGGCATGGGGCATATGTGGCAGGTAGTACTGCTGCGTCAGCGGGTTCGTCGTCGGCGCAGGGCCAGAGTGCACCATGTTCGGGGCCGGGGCCGGCTGAGACATGTACTGTTCCGTGGCGGCCATGGGGCCGTTGGGGAGAGCCAGCGAGTTGTGAAGAGGCAGCAGAGAACGGCCAATCTGAGCGTAGGATGACGGGTCGATCTGGCGGCGCTTGGCGTGGGCGAAGAAGTCATCCATGGCATCGTAGGTGCGGTCATAGGCGCGCTTGCGGTCGTAGCCACCCGCAGCGGCGGTACCGTAGCCGACATGCTCGCTGCGAGGAGTATTCAAGGGCGGCTGGCTGAAGTAGAGCGCGTAGTTGGTCGATGGCTGAGGCGCATAGTAGGCGCCGTTGTGGCCTGGCTGATGCGAGAAACCACCGACGCTACCTCGGATCTGGCCATTGTGATCATAGTAGCTGGGTCCTGGAGGGCGTATCAGCATCTCTGCAGAAGGAAGGCACGCAGACAATGGAGCCTGCGCGTTGTCAACGGCAGCATTGGATAGCTTACCCTTGGCGGCTTGGGTCCTGTAGTTGAGACCTCCATGCTGGTCCTGTCCAGGACGGACTAGGACAGAGTCGTCTGCGTGTGTCTAGACTTCTTGTTATTCACAGGGCTCACAGTCGGGAGCAGCAAGGTCTACTTACCTTGACATGCTTCTTCAAGTCCTGGGGCCGCTTGAAGGACTTGCCGCAGAACTCGCATTTGTGCGGCTTGAGAGGGACATGGACGCGGATATGCGAGGTGATGTGGTCACGCTTCACAGTGGTGGTCCGGCAGGAGTTCCAGTGGCAAGTGAGGTTCAAGTTGTTGGTGCTCTTTCGGCCAACATGGCGCTCACAGATGTGTTCCTGAGAGAGGGTTCGTTAGTTTCATGGGCCTCATGAGCGCGCGCCGTTGCTTCTGGACAATAGTGACGGCGGCAGATGTCCGGGGTTGGCTTACATAGAGCGTCTCTGGGCTGGCAAACTTCTGGTTGCACGAGTTCCAACGACACGTCAGGTTGTCGTCGGGAGAGCCGGCAGTCTGCTGGGAAGTGCTGGAGGTGGCGCTGGAAGGCGCCGGAGTGTTGGACCTGGAGTCGTGGCCGCGGCTGGAGTCGTTGCTGGAAGCCGACGAAGCCTGGGCGGCATCCGACACCTGCGAGGCCATGGCGGAGTATCCGATGGGCCGAGGCGGCCTCTGAAACAAGGCGATGGAGGCTGACCGTTAGGGCGAAAAGGTGCGTACCCTGGCGAGGAGCGGGAGCGCAGGCGCAAGGACAAACGGCGAGAGCCTTAAATATCCCCGTTGGTCACGGACGTTTGCGAGAGTTTGAACGATCGAGAATGCGGGTTTGGGGGGAAGAAGCACCTCTCGAAGAAGGTTCCCGGGGCGCTTGCTCCCTTTACACGCGCACAAGAAGTCTGGGCAGACGAGAAAGGGCGAGCGGAATATCTTGGCGGTCTTGGCGCGGGCATCTGGGTATCTGAGATGGAGGGGTACTTGTCGAATGCCGAATCCTGCCGTGCATCATGGGGTATCCGCTATCGGAGCGACGCCCGGGTGTGCGGCGGAGTCGGCCATGCCAAGACCGCCAAGGCTTGGCAAAGTCTGGGCGCTTGGCCCATGGCCACTTTTCGATTGGCGCTCGCAGGCCCCTGCCGCATCACAGCGACCACAAAAGCTGGCCACCCAGTGCGTCAAGCGTCATGCGATTTGGCCCCCCAGCAAACACTTGCTCGGAACGATCTTCTCGAGCGCATGCACCAAGGGCTCCCTTAGTTGCGCTGCACTGCCCGCCCGTGTCCCTCGGACCCTGGCGAGTCATTACTATGGTCAGTCTGCTACGAAGTACTGTCTTGCTGGAGAAGATGACGGAAGGTCGACGACCCAGACGACCCAGACGAGGCGACGCGAGGGTCATCGTCACTTATACCGACCTGCCATACGAGGCACCTTGCCCGAACCAACAATCATAAGTCATAATTCCAGCCAGCCGAGTCGCACTTGTGCTGCCCACGCACCAGTCGGTTGCCTGGACCAGTTCAATAGGTCCAGGACAAGCATCCATCACCCGACCCCAGACACGACCAACCACCGCTCCCACCTGCGCTACTTCGTACGCGGGTTGCACAGAACCCATAGCTTCTGCAGTGCTCCCTTGCTCGCCACGCTATGGAAGCACCACTTGCGCGCATTCTTCTTGTTCTGGAGCTGGCGCGTGTGGTCTGCCCTCCCTCCACAGGTTCGAATCAAGCCCAGGTTCGAATCAAGCTTTCCGCTCGCCGAGACATCGCATCTCCCCCTCCGCCCCCAGCCGCTGAAGCGCCCAGAAATCGCTAGTCCCGCAGCAGATAAGGTTGGGGAGTCGGGAGACCGCAAAGGCGACCCTGCGCACACGAAGGGCTTGTACGAGTACGTGTAATAGGGGCACGCTTTTGTGGCGGTGGCCTTCTCTTCACGCGCCGGGAAACGATTCGTCTAGAACCTGTCGTCATGGGTGGCAATTATCAATGGCATCCGCGGACCACGGGCTTCATTTCGCACAGCCGCCTCGGCCCAGCTCATCCCGACATGGACCTTTCGCGAAGCAAAACCCCGTGCCTGGTCGCCGTTGGGCTCGTGAGTTGTGAGCATGTCGCTAACGAGCACGATACGTACACCGGCCGACGGAGTACGGATGCGCCATACATAGTCCGTACGTTGCACAACAACGATGCCAAGGCCCGGGCTTCAGCCCCCAAAGTAGCAGGTCCGCTGACGAAGGCCACTTCAAGCACAGGCCAGGCCGGTCCTGAGTACGATATTCATGGAACCGCGCGTGTCTGGTGCTCGAAATTTCACTTCATTTGACCCAGGGCAGCCGCGCGCACCACCGTGGCGGCCGGGAGCCACGTCTACTTGGGCGCTTTCTCCTGCCCACGTGCTGTCAATATCTTATCTGTGCCATGTTGCGATGGGATTCGGAAGCAGAGGGAGTGCCGAGAGTCAGGGGAGGGGCATCCTGGAGAGGCAAACCGAGCTACGGCTCCATGGATGACGAAAGCCCCAGGCAGTGCATTCCGCCAAGCACCAACCCCTGGCGAGAGCAAGTTTTAAGCTTGTTTCTGGGGCCAACGAGGCGGTTTGGCCATTGTCTGTCAACCACGAGATGGCGAAGTCGGATGCCCTCCCAAGCATGCAGTGCGACAGTCATACCTATGCCGATGGACGTTTGAGACGAGCTTGCAAACTCTCTTTGACCCGAGACCTGTTTCGGTTTCCACGCGTCCATATGCCGTGGCGACATAACTACATTCACGCATCAGCTCCACCCAGCGTGTCTCCATCCCGCCAGACAAGCGTGCTGATCATCCACATGTAAAGAAGCACTTGCCGTCGATCCAGTGCCCGCACTGGCTGTCACAATGGATGCCAATATCTGGGGCCGATGGCCTTGGCTCTGGGCAAAGCAGAGCCAAGGCTGCCTTGCGTGTGCCGTGACGTTGACAATCTCCGTAAGATGAAGGCGACTTACGGACTCGTCCAATGTACGACAACACGAGCGCCGCTTGGCGACGGCAGAGCCCAATTCCACGACTGCAGGATGTCACCACGGCATCTGCCGTCCGGGGATTGGCTGGCTGTGGTCACGTCAGGTTTGACAAGACACGACTTCTGTGGAGAAGAGTTGTCGCGCTGGTCTCGCCGCAATGCCCGGCACATGAATGGTGGGCATGACCGAAAATTGACAGAGGACAGCTCAGAGCAGGCTTTCGTCGCTGTGGCACGCACGAGGGGAGAAATCGAGATTCCTTCATCGATGGTGGAACCCTCGCATCTGCCGGTAGCTCCAATGCGTGGCTATGAGAACGCCACGCCAAGGAACAGCCCTTGCCGACTGAAGGTGCCGTGGCAAGTCGCAATACACGACACAGCGCATACATAGCACGCGTACTTCGTATGAGCCAATCAATATGGAAAGGACAAGATCAAGACTTCCATTGTTGCAGTGTTGAGCCTCGATCAAGGACTATGGAAGCAACCTAAGGTTGGTACCCAACCCCGTCTCTCCCAAGCTTTATACTCGTTTTATATCCTCCTATTCTCGGTGCCAGAGAAGAGACACCGTGAGGTGGCCATCGCCAACCTCTTTCCCACGCCTTCCGTCCATCCATTTAGCTCTGGTCACTGTACTCGAGAGCAGCTATCCGATATCACTCCGCCATTATCCCTCGTTATCTCTATATAAAAATGTGTGTTGTGGATTTTCCTTCCAATATAGTACCTCGACAATCCGAAATTAAAAAGAAAGGGATAAGAGATGCCAAACACTAAAAGCCTGGGCTTCATGTTCATGCTCCATTCCCAGGGTAACAAAAAAAGGCTGTCCGGAAACAGGTCCACCAGCAGTGTTGAAGTGGTGAGTAATTCCTTGGAAACCCAGCGATCAGCTGGGTGGGTGGTATGTGCAAGAATGCAAGATGCAGAAATTGAGTGGAAGAAAATGGCCCAAGGTTCCCGTCAAGGGGGTGCCGTCCGAGCAGAAGACATAAGAAACAGGTTGGGTGCAGCGTCATCGCACCAAGCACCAAGCCGGCAGTGGCTATGGTAGCGAAGCGATGCAATCAGAAAAGCTCGCCATACCTCCGCCAAGATAGGTCCCGGAATTGGATGTTTCAACCCATAAGGGTAAGGGGTCCTTTGCGTCCAGCAATAGCCGTGGTCCAGGGAGCAAAGCTGAGGTGGGGTGCCAGGAGACAGGACCGGCCAAGGAAATAAAGAACCGTGTCATCGTGAGCATAAGTGGGTGTGATCCAGAGGTCGCCGCCTCGGTGGTCGTGTTTGATACGTAATTCCGTGGCCCAGCCAACGAGCCACCCATAAACGGAATCCCTCCAGCGAGAAAAGAAAAGAAGAAGAAAGAGAATAGCCCACAACCCCGGAAACGCCTTGCATGCAGTTGGTATTATACAGAACCGAGTCGTAGAAGAGCCTCGACGGCCTCTCGCTCCTGGGCATCAGGCGTGCCCGCCAGAGCAGAGAGGTCGAGGTTTGCCGGTGGTGGCGGTGGACGCGCCATGCCAGAGCTCACAGAAAAGGATCGAAGTCCACCTGGGAGCGGAAAGTTGGGAGGACGGGGGGTACCGTCCGACTGAGCGGCGGCCATGTTGGGGTAGGAATCGGCTCGGAGAGCCGCTGCCCCCATGGCTGCCCAATCCTCGTCATCGGTCACATCCTCGGGGTCGTCGTTCATGACGACGTCGTCATCGGGTGCCTCGGAGCAGGAAGCCGATGCAGAGCCGTCCATGGACATCTTGTCGGCTTCCGTCTCTATCATGTGGATGTCGTGGTCGTCGTGGGAGAAGTGGATCGATTCTTCTCCAACAGACCCGGAGACGTTAGCCCTAGCTCTCTCCTGCCCCCTTCCACCAGTCTTGGAGATGGGGATGCCCGCGCCGTACAAGGATGACGGAGTGCCTTGACGGTCGCGTGCGACAAAGCCACGTTGGCGGGCATCCCACCGTCCCCATCCTACCTTCTCAAACTCCACATCTCCTTCCAAGCCTCCCCCCTCTCCTCCTCGCCCCTCCAAAGCTCCCACAACCAACCGCCGTGCCTTGGTCGGTGGAATCCCGGAGAAGCCCGGGACCGACGTCGTCAGGTACCCCATGATGTGCCGGATCGCCAAAGGGCCGTGGTTGAGCAAGATGTCTGGCAGGTGGTACTTGGCGAGCAAGGCGCAGGTGATGGCGCCCGACGCCTCATGGGCGGTCGGAGATACTGATCTGTCGTGGCTGTCCTGGAGGTCCAAGTCCGAGTCGATGGGCTCGAGCTTGGCCTTCTGGAGCTGCGCCTTGAGGCCATGAGCAGGCAAGGCTGGGGAGATGGAGTTTGGGGGAGTCGGGAGGGTATGAGAACGTGCCGCAGTCGCCGGGCCGCTCCGATCCGCTACAACAGTTAAGTTGTCTCGGTTCGAGGAGCCGGCCTTGGGGATGTCACGAGCAGCCGCTGCCAAGGAAGCCATGTTATCGGTGTTTTTGCGTTTGCTTCAGAACGGGGTCTGCAAGGCGGAAAGACGGATGGTCAGCAAGGTAGGTCTCTCACAAAAGCAGGATATGCACGCTTCACAGCGCGTGGTCGCGGTGACGGTGATGGCGAGGGTGCAGCGACAAAGGGGTTTCTCGTCGTTGGGCAGGGCAGGCGAGTTGAGTCACCCGTCCAGGAGAGCGACGTCGAGTACGTACCTGACGCTGTGCGGAAGCCGTAGCGGATGTTCTGGACGGCTTGTGCTGTTGCCGGCAAGAAAAGGCAATAAATAGGCAGGCTGGCAGAGCTGGCGTGATCCTCTGGACTGTGACAGGTGATTCTCGATGCGAATCGTGCGGTTTGTTTGCGTTGTTGATTTTGCTTTGCAGGAGGAAGAAAGGGAGGGACAGGGCGCGAATGCGAAGACGGGGTGCAAGTACAATCCCAGCGGCAGCGAGCGCAGTGAGGTACCTGCACCAGCGCACTTTACGCTTTCCAGCGCAACTTTCCCAGTGGGCGGGCTGACGGACGCAGGCGGGGAAGGCACGGGGGCGGACTGTCGCAGCGCGCAAACAGCCTGGATACTTGGATTATGCTATGCGCACGCCCCCCTCAGGCCGTCAGCCGCTGCGAAATCCGGTGGCCGTCTGCCAATCTGCGGCGTCTGGTGACTGGAGCAGCGCTGCGGCCGGGGGCGTGACTCGTGTCGCTGCCAGAGGGGGGCGTGTGCACAGCGGCGCTGGCGCACACAGTGACGCACCCCATTGGGCCACGCGAGTATTATTATCTTCATCTTGTGACTGTGTCCGATAAGCCAAGGCCCTGATTTGGAGGGTGCCCGTCGTCGCCTATCGCCGTGTGGCTGGATTGTTGCGATACGCCCCAGCCTGACATATAACCATGATGGAGCCGAAACCACCAAGCCTTCCTCCGCCCGACGCGATCCGCGACGGAGCATGGTTCGGAGCATGTCGGCCACGAGCTGGGCAACGTGCCCTCACAGAGCGCGTGCTCCCGCACAGCCAGCCCGTCGATGGCGTCCGTCTCACGCACTTGCAAAATACGTAAAGACAGGTCTAGCGCCCACACTCACGACGTGGCCGCTGCTATTCGACGACGCGCGCGAGCAAACAGCGTTTCAACCCATTTTCGGCGCCGCCTCGTGATGTCGCATACGTACTCCATATGTAATAGACCTGGCCCTTGGGCGTGAGTTCGGGAGGGCCGTGCAGCTCGGGCTTCCATTTCGTTGGCCAGTGAATATTCTCTCACTGTTGTTTGCCTCGGTTTGCCATTTTGCAAGTTGTGCGCATCATCGTCGCCACCGTGTTTGCGCACGTATGCACCTCGTCGGCTTCCGTTTCCGGGCGTGGCGTGCCAGAGCAGCCCGCCAGAACGCGTCGTGGAAGACGTCATTGACGTGGGTGGCTCTTCCAAGAATACGGACGGATCATGAGAAGTATACTCCGCCTTGGTGATGACTGTCTGCATGAGCATCTCATTCCGGTGATGACGTGTAACTCGAGCGCCCACAAATTGACAATTTGGTGCCGTTTATCAAAATGGAGTCTTGTGCAATTGCCCGCGTCGACGGACATGCCAAGAGTCAATTAGGTAGGTACTCCGTAGACATGTACGAAGTAGTACGAAGTACGGAGTACTTCGTATATTATGGCTACTCTGCCAATATGGTCGACGTGTGCCCATCCAATCGCCAACTGGGACTCATGGCAGTGAATTGCCAACGTAATACGGAGTACGCTCGGGCAGTGCATGCAACCCGGCCAAAGCCTTGCCCTGCCCAGCCCTCTCCCTCTTCCAGCCCGTTGCTGAAGGTGGGATGGATGGATGGGCGTATGCGTATGATGCATGTTGCTGGAGTGTCTTGAAGCCACGCGCAGTCGCCAGTTTCGCCGTCACCCAAACGGTCTGGTCGCAGCCATCACGTTCGCCCCGTGCCGCGCCCTGATTGGCTCTCGGTGTTCCGGAGCAGCCCGAATTGGCAGCCAGCCACTTGGGCCGCTCATCGTCAATGCGAAGTACTTGGTATGATCGAAAATTTATTCTTCTGTTAAACTGAATGGTTTGATGCGGACAGGGGTGTGCACGATGCTCTGGGCTCTTCTCCGGGAAGGACTCGAATTGGTGCAAGTCATGCAATCAGCCAGGGAACGTCGAAAGTGGCCTTTGACCGTACTACTTGGGCACGAAACGGGACAATGCTCTGCCTTTCGATTTTTTTCATTATCCATGTCTCTAATGGCCTAATCGCCAGTCAATGGAGAGGCAAGGAACACCTGTGCAGTTCCTCCGTACAGCAACGGCAATTCGCTCAAACCGGCAGCCAACCTTTTCCCAGAATTGCCAGGCATGCCAGACACTTCGTCACAAAGCCAACATCATGCATGGAGACTCTGGAAAGCTTCTCTTCTTTGAGTAACCCCGGCGGCGCGGGCAGACAGCGGCCCTTCACCCATTGGCGCAACCCACGTTGTTGCATGCTGATCCGGACCACGAACGTTCGTGGATGAGGGTTGCTGCATCCCGTTAGCAGTGCGCAAAGACTCTTGATTTCTATCTAAATGAGTGTGGAACGGAGACTCCCTTTATATTGTGCTGTAGGGGCTGTAATGCGCGATTTACATGACGGAGTCATCTCGAACTTCGTATAACTGCTTTGATGGAGAACGCACACACCGAAAGGATACTGCGTATGCAGTCGGGATAACTGCACTCAATTCTCTCAAGCGTCAACACTCACAAATAGGGGGGTTATACTCACTTAGACCATCTGATCATGGGATGGAGACGGCTGCTGTAGTTCTTTACCTCATGACGAGCGTGGTTTGCTCACTTCATCTTTACTCACTAGTTGACCAGGTGGTCTCACTCGCTTTCACTGATTAGTTGACGCAATTGGCGGGGAAAGGTGCCCGTAGGAATGTTGATTCTGCCAAGGCGTGCCTTTCTAGTCCAGAATATGAGAGAGAGGCGTCCCTTAGGTACATGGGCGACATCTTTACGCCTATTTCACAGCACAGGTAATCATGTCAATCGCAAGAAACGCGCCAAGTGCCTGGCTTGTCAAGGCTTTAAAGCTGGGCAGCCGAGTGCCAATAGGCAGCACCGCACATCGTTAGGCGAGGCGCCGAGCCCAAACAAACACGAAGGCAGCAGTCAAGACGAAGGCAGCAGTCAAGACGAAGGCAGCAATCAAAACTCGAAGGGGTTGTGATAAGTGCGATGTAGTGACTTAGCGACTTGTACGGACGACGGGCTGAGTTGTTGGGACTTCCATCATAACCTCTGGGGGCGGGGGCCTTTCGCTAGTAAATGGAGGTGCCGCCGATAGCGCGGCGTCCCTCCTGGCCCAGACCCCTGCGGGTGACCTGCTTGCTCCCGCACTGCTTAAGGGATGTGAACTGTGAACCCCTGCTTTGCCTTGCGGCTATTGCGCTGAGCCAGAGCCAAATTATCCGCGTCCCTCCATACGAGTAGGCACGGTGGATGCGCAGAGGCCATCCCTCGCCCAGTGCCAGCGCGGACGAACCCGGCCTTGTTGGTCGTATCTGAGCTTTGGGCTGTCTACTCCCAYGTTGCAAAAGTGCCACTACGGTAGAATGGTGCCTGACGCCTCGAGTTGAACCGTGCATTTCTGCCTTCGTGTGGTCGGGGCCGTCTCCTTGACCTCTTCAGACCGCCGATTGTCATGCCTTGGTAGAGATCATGCTGGTGAGGTTGCAATTTGATCCATGAGCAATGTTATGGAGCTCTCCCCGGTATCAGCTCACGGACTGACCAAAGACAAATTCTCGACATGCCTAGACACAAGTTAGAACTGCAGCCGCAACATGAAATTCTTCCGCGTGGACTTACCTTTCTCAGTTCGCCTAGCTGGTCCTGCGACTGCAGAAAGACCTGCTTGTACTGGGCGATGCTCTCGCGAAGAACAACCTCCCGCGTCGTGATGCCTTCGCAAATGGCCTTCATCTTCAGCTCCATTTCCTTGCGCAGGAAGGGCTTGCCCAGACTGGTTTCAAAGTTCATCCGGTCGAAGCCCAGGATTAGTGCCACGCCCAGCTGAGTGGGTATAAAGACCTTCTGACCCCCCCCCCCTCCTCCTCGTCTGCCTCCTGCGGCTGCACCTCCTCGACCTCTGCCGCCTCTCCCGCCGCCTCTCCCGCCGCCTCGCCCACGGCCACCTCTGGCGGGATGACCTTCGCCGGGTCCATCGCCACCGCCTCCTCCAAGACCAACACCACCTCTGTCGATAGTCGCAACGTATTCTCTGTCCTGAATCTTCTGGATGTGCTCGGCCATGGTGGCATCTGTCCCAATTCCATTGGCGTCCATCAAGGAAATCAAGTCAGCTTCCGTGAGATAGCCCGGCGGCGACGTCTTACCCTCTGTCATCATGGCCTCTGTCGGCTCAAATTGCTCTCCCCTCGTGAAGTTAGGCAGCTCAGCTGTGTTCTCCCATTTCTCGTATATGAAGACGTCAAGGTAGTTTCTTTCCAGCACGATGACTCCGCGAGCACTGAACTTCTCGTCTCCGTATTGCAAGTCGATGTCTGTGGCCACACCCTTGGCATCGTCCGAGCAGCACGCTAGGAATCGTCGAACAACGTACTCGTATAGTCGCCCCTCGTCAAAGCTCAACACGGCCGGTGCCGCGTAGATGATAGGATGAATTGGCGGGTGCGCCTTGTCATCATGCCTGCCTTCCCTAGGCTGATGGAAGGCCCCATCAACCAAACCCTGGGCAAACCGACCCCATCGTTGGTCTGGTGTCTGTTTCTGCACAAGAGCTCTGAGGTTCATACCCTTATCGAATCGATCCGTCTCTGTTCGGGGGTAGCTTATGAAACCCTTGTTGTAAAGCCCCTCAGCGATGGTCATGGCTTGCTGACCGCTCATTCGAAGCAGCCGCGTGGCAGCTTTCTGAAGCTCAACAGTCGTGAGTGGCAGCGGCTTGAAATTCCGGGTCGGCTTCTCCTGGACCTTGGTAACTTTGGCCTTGTTGGCAGCGAGACACCGCTCGTAGAGGATGACGGTGGTCATTCGGTCAAAAAGCCTGTTTCTCGCCCAGCTAAAGTTGACTGTCTTCCCTTCGTTTTTGTGCGTTAATTTGATACTCCAAAATGGTTCAGGGATGAAGTTTTTGACACGAAAGTATCGGTCCACGACGAATCCCAATGTCGGGAACTGGCATGAACCTGTTTGATCAGCAAGGTTTCAGCTTCGTGGTGACGATTTCACCTACCGTAACTGAGCGTCAGCTCTGCCATGGGCCCTCCAAGTGGCCTGAGGCTGTTGGTAATGAATCGAGTAAAGGCATAGCCGATTCGCAAATCCAGTTCATTTCTTGTCGAAACAGCGTCGACTTGCTTTTCGTCTAGGTTGGCGAGTCGTCTAGCTGCGGAGAGCACATGTCTAGAACACGTTAGTTTGAGAGATCAATAGGACAGTGGAGCAGGCGCTGGGACATACGCTCGCTCCACGTTGCTGAACCTGGCACGCTTGACCGGTATACGGGCGTTGACTTTGCGAGCAGCATTGACAATCTCCTGGCCGATATGCTCCCCTTCGCGGTCACAATCGGTCCATATCACCAGCAGCTGAGCATCCCTGGCCTCGCTTTCAATGTTCTTTGCGATTGTCTTGTTATCCTACGCTTGGGTCAGCTCAGTTATGCAACGAATTGATGTCAGAATACGTACATCATGAATGCTAGTTATCACAGGAGCACTGAACAGCGCTTCCGGTGGGGGTTGGCTCCAGTTCCTGTACCCGTCGATGAACTCGACGTTTGTGAGATGGCCCGAGACGCAGGTCATGATCACATCACAGCGGCCCCATGACTGCTCAAAATCAAATGTGAACGAGTAGTTTTTGATATATTGGTTGCGTGTGTTTCGCTACGTGAGCACATGTCAGTTATCCTGCTTAAAGCATCGCGTTTTCTGAAATCTTCACTCACGGTCGAAAAACTGCCGCCAGACAGATGGCCGGCGACGGCCTTGGAAATAGATGGCTTTTCAGCCACGCACAAGACTTTCATCTTGGTGCTTACCGTGAGAGGGATCGGGGCTGTTAAGTCGGGAAGAATGCCGCTTGAACGCGTCGCGTCTTAACTAAAGGTTGTCCGTAGAACCGCGGCAAACCTATCCTTCTCCTCTTGACCCGCGAGTTTTGGCCGCCAAACACTGCCTCATGTTCGTTTCTCCTTTTGCCCAAAGCCGGCGTCTGGGTGGGAGAGCCTGTAGAGTCAACCGAGTATCTCGAGACTCGAGAGAACAGGACGTGAATGGAATCTCGAATCGAAATTGTCAGGGCTCGCAGACCCACCGTTAGCCGCTTGGCAGGTCCGCTGTAGCGGCCACTTTACAGAGGTCGAACACGCTGAAGCGCCAGGAATAGCCTGGGGAAGTTGCCAGCGGGGCAGCGACAGCTGTGTACCGTTACACCCAGCCACTGAGTCCGGGTACATCCACCCACGCCAAGATATCCATGACGCTGGCTCCCAACACGTTTTTGTTTGCTTCATCAACATCAACCTCAACCTCGCCGCCGTCGCATCGCCCTCACGATGCTTCTCCCCGTTCTCGAGTCCCTCCGGGACTGCAGTGAGTACTCGCTGACAGTTGAGCCGTTCCTCCCCCAGCTCTACGCGCTGCCGGCACGGCTCCTCGACGTCAGGGACAGCGAGGGCCTGACGCAGCTGTATATCGAGACGAATCCGCTCCTGTCTGCCTTTGCGGTGTCCGTCTTCCTCGCCGGCGTGTTCCTGATTGTCTCCGAAGTGAATAGGAACTACTCGCAGGTTGACCGCCTGTGGAGCATCTTGCCCAATGTCTATGTCGATCACCTCGCGATCTGGGCGCGTCTTGCCGGACTGCCTCACAGCCGCATTGATCTCGTTGCCGCATTCACTACCGTCTGGAGCGTAAGAAGAGCCAGCTACCCTCACTTCATCCAGGACTGTGCTAATACGTGTCTGCCCAGTGCCGGTTGACGTTCAATTACTGGCGGAGAGGTGGCTACAGCGTCGGCTCCGAAGACTACAGATGGTTTGTTATCCCCCACCCAGTCCACATAAGCGTCGAGAACTAATGCCCGGATCCAGGGAAATCGTCAAGAGCAAAGTGCCTGGCGTCGCCTTCTTCCTTCTCAATGTCACATTCATCTCACTCATCCAGAGCGTCCTCTTGTTTGCGATTTCGTGCGTGCCGGCATACGCCATCCTGCTCTCTTCGCGATTCGACCCCGAGATCACAGCAGCCGATCTCGCTTACTTTGCCGTCGAGGTCGCACTCCTCCTCAGCGAGTTCCTCAGTGATGGCCAGCAGTGGAGTATGCCTCTACCCGACGTCCACACGCGTTGCTTCTGGACTAAAACCAATCCCAGCCTACCAGACTGCGAAGCACCAGTATTACAAAGATGCAAAACTGCCTAGGGGTTGGAATCAGGCCGACCTCGATCGAGGATTCATCACCTCCGGCCTGTGGGCCTACAGCAGACACCCCAACTTCTTCGCTGAGCAGACCATCTGGTTCGTCCTGTACCAGTGGAGCTGCTACGCCACAAACTCGCTGTACAGTTGGACGTTCATCGGCTCTGGAAGCTTGATCCTCCTCTTCCAAGGCTCGGGGTGGCTGACCGAGGCCATCACCGCCGGCAGATATCCGGAATACGCCGAGTATCAGAGGCAGGTCGGCATGTTCATTCCAACGTCGCTCCGGGGATACCAAGCTCCTGCACACAAGCCAAAGGTTATCAGGACAAGCGACTTGACGAAGCGTCGGCAGGAGAAGGAGAAGCAGAAGCAGAAGTAGACTTCTGTCTTGTCCGAAAGCAATTAAGGTGCATTTTGGCGCAGGCGTCTGGCACATCCAGAATTGGCTCGAATATTGGTTCTCAGGTCGTTCGTGGGGGCGGAGCGTGCTAGTGTCTGTCAGCTCATCAAGTCTATTCGTCTATAGTCCAGTCTATCTCATGCAGCATGTCTCAAGTCACTCAGTTTATCAACGTAAAACGAAGGCACGGCGATGGCATCCTTCTTCTGCCAGTCCTCCTTCTTGTCCACTCCGGTCTGAACGTGAAGAGTGCCGCCCAGCTTGCCCTCGATACCAAACTTGATGTCTGTGTTGAGGCGGTCGCCAATCATGCACGTTTTTGATCGGTCGAGTTGGAACTTTCCCTCGATGGCGTCCATCATCGCTTGGCTTGGCTTGCCGAGCTCGAGCGGCTTCTGGCCACTCGCGTTGGCCAGGGGCACCATGACGGATCCAGCCCCGAGGAAGAGGTCGTGGTGAAGCGGGAGCGTCGAGTCGATGTTGGTAGCCAGGAATATCGCGCCGCGCCTGAGGTAGTGCAGCCCATGGGCCAGTTTGAGATAGTTTATGTGAAAGTCCAGCCCACACAGCACGATGCCAACTTCCGGGTCCAGAAGTGACCCATCGGCGATGCCCTGAAAATCGGCGGGCGTGATGTCTCTGCGGAAGTTCTCGTCGGTGCCGCCGATGAACGGCACGCCCTCTGATGCGAGCTCCTTCTCCACGCCGGCCTCTCCAATAACGAAAACCTTGTTCTTCCCCGCAGGCAGCTTGAGTATCCGGGAGATGTAGACGGCGGAGGAGTAGGCGGAGCCGAAGACGTCCTCGACGTCGCTCGGGATGTCGAGGCCGTTGAGTTTCTTGGCGTACTCGCCGCGGGACTTCGTGGAGTTGTTGGTCACAAATACAGTCCTCTTGCCTGTAAGAGGTGAGTGAGGTGTGAAGGTCAATGGGGCTGTGAGAACCCAACCTTTTGACCGGAGGAGTTGCAGCGTCTCGGGGACACCTTCGTAGACGTGGTCGCCGGACCACAAGACGCCTGAGCTTTGTCAGTCGCATTCGGCAAAGCAAGCCACCGCACTGACCATCGCAATCGAATAAGAAGGTCTAGGCGTTTGCGTGTCAGCGGAAGTTTCCATGTTGAAGTTAGGAGGAGGGATAAACCACTCACGTCGAACTTGTCGATGAACTCATTGAGTGCGACCTTGTCGCCGGTGAGGTACTTGGGTTCAGCAGCCATGTTGCCAGTCTAAGGAAGAACCTCCTCTCCGCTGGAAGTTTATGGTATTAATGGTATTGGGGAGGTGACTACGACAATGGAGGATTCTCACGACTGGGTGATGGATGACAGTTGGGACCCAATAGGCGCACCGCTACCCGTGCATGTAAGACACGGGTACCGTGGGAGCTTAGAGTCACGGGTAGCCGTGGTACTGGGTCGCTCAGCAGAAGGGTCGCTGACTCTTCGGCGGGGACTCGCCGGGACCCACCCGTGCATCTTACATGCACGGGTAGCGGTGCACCTATTGGGTCCCCACCCGCGGCGGCGTGGCTTACATAATTCCCACGGGTACCGTGAGCCATGGTTCTACTGGTACCAAGAACATGCTAGCTTGTACCTCCTGGCCACGCTCCTCACATGGTGTCCCTTCACTAGCCTTTATCTCCTAGCCACGCTTCTTACAATGAGCTCATTATATTTATTATATTTATGCTATAGCTAGTCCGTAGAGGCTATGTGACTGGTGAGTGTTAGTGTATTATCGTGTGTGGTATAAGTGAGCCACTCTTGGCAGCACCGAATCCGCGTCTACATTTTCAGGGCCCAGGCGCTGGCGTTTGGGCAGAAGGATCTACCCGTATCATCTCACAGCATTGGTGGGTGGAGCACACTTGACACAACATCAATGGGAGGTCGGTGGCCTCTGGATTCATTCGTGATTTAGTTGGTTGAGCTGGTTGTACGGCTATAGAAGGCTGTAGGGTAGGTAGGAAGAGTTGGGTAGTAGCAATCCAATGCAGGAATTCGATCAAGCAACCCTGTCCGCAATGGACTGAATGCGGGCACCCAGCGTGAATCCATAAGTGACAACCGAGACGAATGTCGCGAGGTTGAGAAGGGAAGAGATGCCGTGCAGCATTCCAAACCTCTTGTTCAAGGCACGCATTTCCTCCGAATGCGGTCCCTCAGCGTACCACTCCTTGCCGTCCCGCTTGACTGTGGCATATCAGCTTGCATCCCGCATGGTGTGCCATGCGAGGAAGGGTGTACCTTGCCCGCGCCGCTCCTTCATGGTGTTGGTCGTGGCTGGCATCAGCACGAGGAGATTTACAAGACCGGTCAGGAACATTGTTGCAATCGGCGCTAACGAATCCCATCGGCTAGACATGTCGAAAAGGCCGGAAATACCGGAAGGAACACCAGCCAGCGTGTTACCGGGAAAGGTCAATGCAAGGACGGCTGGGAGGAGCGTCTGTAGGCCAAAGTAGATTGGGAAGAGGCCGGTTTGGGCGGCGGAGAAGGCTGGTCTGTCGATTGTCTTGTACATGACGGGGCCATTGATGAATGACTTGATTGATACCGCCGTTAGCCATCCGCGAAACTCATTTTGACAAGCGACGAGAACGTATATGGAAGAATGACGTCCCCAGCAACGTTCCGTAGCTGACGCATTGTAAGCTATTCGCTCGCTAGGTGCTTCGGCAGACGGAGTCATACGCACGATATGACGTGGTACGGGGCCACAGAGAATAGGATTGAGCCGGCCATCTTGCTCCTTTGCGTGATGAACGATACAATGCAATTGACGAGGACTGTGGAAGCACGGGAGGAGTGGAGTCGAGATGCTGGAAACCGTTGGGTCACGTGGCTTCGCGACGGACCCGCGTTGAACCACGGCCTCTGCCTCAGCCCCGACGTCTTCTGCCTAAAACGGGACGAGCGTTCGCCGCATTTGATGGATTCTCTGAGATGCTTTCGCATCTGCTGCTCATAAACTGTCGCATTGTTCCGATTGCCCACTATGGCGGAAAAGGAGTCGACGGTGTTCATTCTGGATCTTGGCGCGTCCATGGCCCAGACAAACAGCGGCCGCAAGGAGTCGGATCTGGATTGGAGCATGCGCTACGTGTGGGACAAAATCACCGACATCGTGGCCGCGAACCGCAAGACACTGTGCGTCGGCATCGTGGGACTGAGGACAGACGAGACCAGCAACAAGCTGCAGGAGGACGACGGATACGAGAAGATCTCGGTGCTGCAAGAGCTGGGCCAGATGACCATGTCGGGCCTGCGATCCCTTCAGTCGTCGATCAAGCCGAGCAAGACATTGTCGGGCGATGCAATTTCCGCCATCGTGGTGGCCATCGACATGATTGACACCTTCACCAAGAAGCTCAAGTGGATCCGCAAGATCGTGCTCATCACTGATGGGCAAGGAGAGCTGGATGCCGACGACCTCGGCGACATAGCTAAAAAGATGAATGACTCTAACATTCAACTGACCGTTTTGTGAGTCTCCACTATCTTGTATGCTGCGTGCGGCCCTGCTGACCTTTCAAGGGGTGTGGATTTTGACGACCCTGAGTATGGTTACAAGGAGGAAGACAAGTCGTCGACCAAGGTATGTTCCCTAGTCGAAACCATCACGGGTCCCCGCTTACAGTGTGTGTGTCAGGTCGCGAATGAAACGACGCTGAAAAAGTTGGTCAATGAGTGCCTGGGCGGAATCATCGCGTCGATAGCTGAGGCAATCGACGAGCTCGATACTCCCCGAGTCAAGTCGGTCAAGCCGTACAAGACATACGACGGTGCCCTCACCCTCGGCGACCTGGAAGCGTTCCCCGCGGCGATGAACATTAACGTTGAGCGGTACTTCAGGACGCATCTTGCTCGACCCCTGGGCGCGAGTACCGTGGTTGTCAATTCTGAACAGGCCGGAGGCACCCAGTCGACTCACACGCTGGATGGCGATGAGATGGAAGGGATCGAGTTCTCTGCCGTGAAGCAGGCTCGTGCATACAAGGTCAATGACCCTGATGCGCCAGGCGGAAAGCGCGACGTCGAGTTTGATTCACTGGCCAAGGGGTACGAGTACGGGAGGACGGCTGTGCACATCAGCGAGTCCGAACACAACATCACCAAGATTGAGGCGCAAAAGGCTTTTTCTATTATCGGGTTCATCCCGTGGAACAAGGTGAGCGGCGCAGGTGCATTTACGCGGTCTTGCTCCTGACGCCGTGCCTAGTATGAACCGTTTCTCAACATGGGCGAAACCTGCGTCACACATGCGCGAAAACATGACGCAAAGTCCGGCCTCGCACTATCTTCGTTAATCTGGGCGCTCATGGAGCTCGAGTCATATGCAATTGCCCGCATTGTCACCAAAGACGGCAAAGACCCTTTGCTAGTGCTACTGGCGCCGCACATCGATCCGGACTTTGAGTGTCTGTACGACGTTCCCCTACCATTCGCAGAAGACGTGCGCAGCTATCAGTTCCCGCCACTGGACAAGGTCATCACAGTCAGTGGGCAAACGTTGACCAAGCACCGGCTGTTGCCGTCGGATGAATTGAACGAGGCAATGAGCGACTACGTGGACGCAATGGATCTCTCCACGTACGGTATAGATGGAGAAGGGTACGCGCAAGTCTATATGTTGGCATAAAATCCTTTTTGTACTGATTTGTTCTAGGGGTCCTGCGGAGTACGCACCGATTGACGAAACGTACAACCCGGCCGTCCACCGAGTCAGCCACGCAGTCAAGATGCGCGCAGTGCATACCGAGAGACCTATTCCGGAAACACCATCTGTGCTTCTCCGGTTTTCGTCTCCGCCCGAGGATCTAATAGAGAAGGTTCAGAGTAGGATAGATACGCTGGTGGAGGCGGCAGAAGTCAAGAAAGTACCACCGAAAGCCAAGGGCCGACGACAAAGAGAAACCGTAAAACCTATCTCGGGCCTGGACGTGGACGCCTTACTCGGAGAGGAAGAGAAAGGACGCGTGTCTGAAGAGAATGCTGTTCCAGACTTCAAGCGGGCGCTGGCTTCGACTGAGGAAATCAGCGAGATCGAAGACGTGGCAAAGCAGATGGGGACTATTGTTCGGTCTCTGGTCACGGACAGCTTCGGCGACAGCAAATACTCGCAAGCTCTGGAATGTATTGGTGTGATGCGAGAGGAGCTGATGAGCCTGGAAGAGCCAGGAGTGTACAACTCGTTCGTACGCGACCTGAAGAAGGGCCTGTTATCTGGCACGCTGGGCGGTGACAGGCGAGACTTTTGGTTCAAGATACGGTGGTCGAGGCTAGGGCTGGTTGAGCGGGAGCAGTCAGAGGCGTCTAATGTTACGCTTGAGGAGGCAGAAGAGGTAAGGGCCGCGACGATGTGGTCTGAACAGCTGCTGACGTGTCGAGCAGTTTTACAAGTCGAGGTAGCACGGAGTTGCTTTGTCCTGACTTTGTGCTTACCTTACAAACAAGCACGACCTATGACGTCCATGGAAAGCCCCGAAAGTGCTCGTGAACAGTGAATCATTGTTGGGGTTGCAGAGCCTCAGGCAACCGGTTCTTGCAGCCTCCACTGGTTGTCATGCCAGCCTTAGTCACCTGCGAGGTTGTTTGCTCTCCTTCCTATCAATTTCTACTCGCTCGCACTTTCTCCTAGCTTTCACACAACAACACACCGCAAGTCTCCTGGCACCATTCATTCTTATTGAGGCCTTCACCTTAGTACCTAACTCAGGTGCTCACGCCTTGACCCCTTCGCCTCAGTAACGCGCCACCCTACAGCCTCACAGCCCATTCCCCTTGTAACATGTCTGACAGCGACCTGCTCGCGCGACTGGACCTGCTCCAGGAGATCCTAGGGAAGAAGGTCACCCTTTCAGATCCATCTGAACTCAGTGACGAGGAGCCTCCGACGCCAGAAGGAATGTGGGGAGAAAACTCGAGCTGGGAGCAGTGGCAGACCAAGGTCGACACTGCAACCCAGGCCAGCAACGTGTGGAACCAGAAGCCACCTGCAAAGAGGAAGCCGCAGGCCATTCCGAACCTCGACCAGGAAGTTCCTTCTGTCAACGCGGGCTTTGACTGCTCTTCCCTCCGCGTCGGCAAACTTCTCAGCAAAGAGGTTACCTTCAGCCCATGGCAGACAATCCTTGCTTACCCAAGTAACTTCATCGGAAAGGTCAACAAACCACGCGTAAGTCTTGCAAGAAAGCTCTATCTAGTCTTCGAGCTGACAAAGTGGCAGGCGCGTCCATTCTTCGACAACATTCTCGAGGGCAACGCTTGGGACATGTACGTTACATTCAAAGCATTGAATCGGAACGCATTGCTGACCCATCTAGCTTCTATCTGCACGATCCGACAAAGCCCAAAGAGCCGCCGCACCTGCTGGTGCCGACAGACCAGTTCGAAGACTTTTTGACAGGAGTCAATAAGGCGCTGAGCACAGCGCTGGAGATCCCTCCCGGAGTAAATCGGCGTAGGTTTTGCCTCAAGTTCGGCAACGGAGGCACCCCGCAGCCGCGATATCTCCTACGAGCGAAAGACAAGAGCGCTCTGGAGATTAGTTCTTGGCCGGAAATCTCGGAGAGCGACGTCGAGGGTTTCAACAAGGCCCCCAAGATGCGACAGGACGACTTCGTTTTGGCGCTGGCGACAATCAATCAGTCCAAAGACAACTCAGACAGGAGCCAGAAAGCCCAGGCAAAGGCTAACCAGAGATCTCTGGACCGGCAGCTGTTGATGTACCAGGCCCAGGAGTATCTCGGGCTCCGACGGGGTGGTATCAGTAGACGTGTTGTATTTGCGTGTATGGACGTTGAAGCAGTTGAGGTAGCGCCTCACCCAGTGTCGGAAGTGGGAATTGCCATTTTGGACGCAGATGACATCCGCCACGTGGCACCGGGCCCAGGTGGTTCGAACTGGTGGCAGTTCGTCAAGGCATACCATCTTCGAACGAAGGAGTACTCTGGGCTGGTGAACTATCGATATGTGCATGGTTGCCCGGGTGCCTTTGACTTTGGGTAAGACTGCAACAGACATAGGCATTCGCCTGAGGCATCTACTAACAGGACTTCCAGCACCAGCACTTTTCCTGCAAAGAAGGACCTCGCTGATGCGGTTAGATCGACCCTGCAGCCCTACGCCGACGGACATCATGACGTGGTCTTTGTCGCGCATGACACGAAGGCCGATATCAGGTACCTCTCGAACATCGGCTTTGAACTCCTCGACATGCCCGGCATGCTTGGTGACATCGACACGGTGCTCTTGCACCAAGCGTGGCGCAACTCGAGCGATGGAAGAAGTCTGGGAACAATACTCTCGGACCTCTGCATCGCGAACATGCACCTCCACAACGCCGGCAATGACGCGGTGTATACCCTGCGTGCCATGATGGGCCTCGCCGTGGAACAGCTGCGCAAGGACGAGGCCGACGCTAAGGGAGAGGAGTATGTGCCTGCTCTATGGGCCGAATCCACTTGAGGGGAAGTGAAGAAATTCAGAGTGTTGGACTCGAGGAGAGAATGGGCACTTTTGAGTGACCCCCGACTTTATGGGACATTATCTAGCCGGCTCGGACGACTTGTCTAGCCTCGTGCCCTAGCTAGCTCTCAAATCAACCCAGCAAACGCCATCGCTTTGTAAACAGGTATTGTACAGGTGACATACACGGCTGGGCTATCTAGTCTATGACGCAACCTTTGGCTCGAGGAGTTGCCCGGAACGGAAGAGTCGTCTCGTAGTGTGACAAGATGGTAGTGTGTACGGACGCTCCATGTCGGCCGAGCTTCGAATGATGGGATCTTGCGCGGGCTCAGTGCGGCGTCGCCTTGTCCAAGAACTCCTTGGCCTCGTTTACCTTTGTCGCCAGGTATGGACTGCCGCCTCGATCGGGGTGGTTGAGCAGCATGAGCGTGCGGTGCGCCTTGCGGACCTTGTCCTTGGTGATGGAGCGCTCACTAACAGGCGGCCGGTCGGTAAGCTCTCGTCGCAAGCCATAAAGCGGGGTGGGGACGTTTTCGTACTTGAGCGACAGGATGAGGGACGCCTCCTTCTTGTTCATCTTGGGCTCGAAGCCGCCCTTGTAAAAGGCCTTGCCCATGGCGCCGAGGCCGCCGCGGGAGCGCCGCCATGCGACGAGACCGGCTCGGCCCTGCGCGTTTCTTGGTTAGTSTAACTGCGGCGGTGCGGCGGTTGGGAGTGGGGGGCAAGATGCGGTGACGTACCAGGAAGGCTGCGGCGGCGGCTCCGGCGCCCCATGCGAAGACTGAAGCCATTTTCGTGGAAGATGCGGTGGGTGAGGGTTTGTTGCTGGCGGTTTGGGGGCTTGTCGGCGCGGGAGAGGAAGTTTGCGATGGTCGGATGGGGTCGGGCGGGGGATTGTTGTTCCGCTCCGGACATTCCAATTCAACGGGAGGGCCGCAGCTCTGGACGTATTTACAGAGTTGGCTGTCGACGAATTATTATGCCATGATTTTGCCGTGGTGTTTTGCTGGCGTATTTGAAGATGAGACGGTGGTTCTTCATGGGACGAGGCTCTGCGTCCGTTTGGGCGACATCCCTGGAGTCTGCTCCCCAGGGGCAGGTCTGACGCGCTGCTGAAGGTCCATTGTCTCGGCCCGTTTCTGTGGAATTCAACGCTCGCTATTCGCTGCAGGCGACCACGAAGCTCTACCTTGGCACAGCCATCTGCACATGGCGCTGCTGGACGTGCCGGACCGGCGTGAGAGGCATCGCCAAAATAGGAAGTCCAAGGTATCGCTCCCATCAGCATGGGGGTGGGGTAACGAACCTCTTTTGGATGGCGTCTGAGAGGACAGGCTGACGTTGAAGGATCCGTGTTTTCGTCATTCTTCTCATCGTGAGCCAGCGTTGCGAGCTAGAGACTCACTGGCACGGCTTGCAAAGACTCTGAAAGCCACCCCTCTTCAAGGCAAACCAGCCACTGAAATCTGAGCGCGTGTGCTAACTATCTATCCTGGCTATCAGTTCAGCGGCGCGAATCACCGTGTCGTTGTTGATTGAGCTCACGAAAGCGCCCATCACGTTGCCATGGCCGAGAAGGTGCCTCAGGGCAAGGCCCAGCCGCTGCTGCAGCAGAGGACGTCGAAGCTCAGGCCCACCCTCGCGGCTCTGTGGCTGTTGGTGACTGCCTTCATGTGGATCAGGTCCCAGCATCTTGTCGTGCTAGGCGATGACGATGGCAAGTCGCCATCCTGGAGCTGGGAAGATGTAAGTGCCTGTACGTGTGAGGCAACGAATGAGCTGCGCTGATGCTGCGGACAGGTCAAACCAAGCAGGACTCTGCAGTGGAACAACTGTTACGATGCCTCCTTGGAGTGCGCAAGACTCGACGTACGGCACTCCATGAAGCTCAACTCCTGATGGATTTCTAACTCGTTAATTACGCAGGTGCCCATGGACTGGAAGGACCCGTCAGACAATGAGCGCGTCACCCTCGGCGTGGTCAAGCTGGCGGCCAAGTCAAAGAAGAACTCGCTGCCGCCAGTCTTTATCAACCCAGGTGTTTGTCTTCCCTACTTCAACAACGTTTTCAACGAAGATTTTTGTGTTAATGGAAGCACTCGTAGGGGCTTGGTGGATTGGGCGTTTACCTTGTGCAAAAGGCTGGCGCTGAGTTGCAGACTATCGTTGGGGATAACCAGGTGAGGAGTCGCCTTGATTGGCACTGGCGGTGGACTCTGTGCTGAGTGTTGTAAAGGACATCATCTCCTGGGACCCGCGAGGAGGTACGTATATTCTATTGGACGTTGCTGCAGTATTGAGGACCTGTCTAACAACCTATAATCTAGTTGGCGTCTCGACCCCTAGGATGGAGTGCTGGGGAACTGCCCAGAAGAGAGAGCTGTGGAACATGCAAGACGCAGGTGTCATTGATGAGCGAACTGGCCTGCTTTATGATACCTATTCGCGCGGTCTTGCCTACGCCGGTGCATGCGAAGCGGCACTCAACAACACCAACATCCTCAAGCACATAAGCACGGCATACCACGCTCGAGACATGCTAGAGATCTTGGACGGGACCGGATTCCCGAAGCTGCGATACTGGGGCCTCAGTTATGGCACGGCACTCGGCGGTGCCTTTGCAGGACTCTTCCCGGACCGCGTGGAGCGGCTCGTGAGCGACGGTAAGCGGCCCTCGCAACCTCCTTTGGCGGAGATATCTGACGAATCTGGGCAACTGCAGGCAACGTGGACTACAACGAGTGGTTTGGCCAGGGCCTTCGCAACTACCTGACCGACACCGACACCATCTTCGACGCCTTCGACAGCGCCTGTCACAAGGCCGGCAAGGACAAGTGCGCCTTCTGGGCCCCCAGCGCCAACGCCGTCCAGGAGCGCCGCGCCAGCCTCCTCGCCAGCCTCAAGAAGTGGCCCGTCCTCATCCCCGCGTCGTCGCGCGACAACGGGCCCGAGATGCCCGAGCGCGTCACCTACAGCAAGGTGCAGCGCCTCACGCAGGCCCTCGTCTACGCGCCGGCCCGCTCCTTCGGCACGCTGGCGCTCGTCTACGCCGCGCTCGAGGCCGGCAATGGGCTGCCCTACCACGACGTGCAGCGAGCGGTGCGGGACAAGACGGGCGGCCGCAAGTCCGAGCTGCTGTGCTCGCTGACGGGCACGCCCACGACGATACCGCAGGAGACGGCGGCCGAGCCGGACGCGTTTTCCGCCATCATGTGCTCCGACTCGCGGGCGCTCGGATCGCTCGACGAGTTTGAGGAGTATGCGAGGGTGCTCCAAGCGAGTAGCCGGTGGATGGGCGCAACACATGCGGATTTCGGGGCAGCCTGCGTCGGGAGGACGATCAAGCCCAAGTGGCGCTTCACGATGGGTAAGTGTGTGAGCTTCTGGCCGAGTTGCGAGACCCTTGCGTGTCACGCGTGTTTGCGACGCTGACTGCAGACTGCGTAGATGACATCAAGGCGGACACGGACTATCCCATCCTCTACATCGGCAACATGGCCGACAACGTCACGCCCCTGGGGAGCGCGTACAACAACTCTGCCCACTTCCCCAGCTCCGCCGTCCTCGTGCAAAAGTCCTACGGCGTACATCCTCCCCCTTCTGACCCCTGACCCTCCCATCTCATCCCATCCACCCCTCCGTACTATCGCTAACTGCGCTGCCAGCACTGCTCCCTCGCCGCGCCGTCGACCTGCACGGCCAGGTACATCCGGGCGTACTTCCAGGACGGCACGCTGCCCACCTCGGGGACCGAGTGCGAGCAGGACTACGAACTCTTTGATATGCTGGCGCCCGGGGACGTCCAGGTCCTGGGGCAGCGGGATGAGCTGTCGAGGGCGGTGTATGAGCTGGCGCGCAAGGTGGAGGTTGTGATGCATTACGCCCCGTGAGTTTTGCCAGTCGTGTAGCGTTCTGGGCCGCGTTGAAGGAGGCGTGTAGGAGGCGTGTAAGAACAGGATAGTATATTCCGCAATGTCAATATCAAGTCGCTTCTCGCGTACCATCTTTTGCCGTGCAAGCCGGCGCTTGACCTCCGACAAAAGACCCTCACTCCCGACCCCCCTTGTCCCTCCCATGATGCACCTTCTCCGGCATCCGCAGGCCCCTGTCCACAACCTCCTTGGCGCGCCTCTCCAGCTCCTCTGCCTTGCTCTCACTCCCATCCTTATTCTCACCCTCACCCTCACCCTYCGTCGAGGCCCAGTTCCCCGCGCCGCCGCGCCCGCCCTTGCCACGCCCAGGCTGCTGCTGCTGCCACTGCCGCTGCTTCAGCCTGACTTCCACGGCCGCGCTCATGTGCTGCTCCGTCTCGCGCCAGTCCCGGCGCTGCGCCGCGTCGACGACGTTGCCCGCCCCGCCGCGGCCGGCGCGTACCGGCCCTGCGGGTTTGCTTTCGGGCTGGAAGGGAACAGCGTCTTGGGCCTCGAGGTCCTGCGCATGAACGCTGTCAGATATCCATGCCGACGAGTGAGAGAATAGACCGGGTTGTGTTTGCTTGCCCTGTCACCGGGTGCCGGCTTGGAGGCGGGGACGTAATTGCCGGCTCCCCCACGGCCGACCTTGCGAAAGACGTCTTGATCCTGCGTGATGACTGCGGAACTGCCTGAGAAATGCAACGCTCATAAAGCTCTCGACGTCGAACCGTCTCTCGTGGTCCTGTAAACGGCACGTGTCGACTGCGGCTAGGCGCGAGAAGCCGTTTGCAAAGAGTCTCACTGACGTCACTAGCGGTGTGGGTCTCTGCTAGATTCAGGTTCGACGACAAGCCGGAATTGCCATCTTTTCCGACAGGCAAAAGCGTGGCCGAGATCTCCGGGTCGTTTTGACTTTAAGCTAGGATCACAAACCACTGATAGGCCGGGATCAGCCAAAAGGGAGTGTTGCACAGCGGCTGGTGCCTTAGGCAACGCCCTGCGACGTACACTAGATGGCCCAACACGGCATGGTATCCATCGTCATAGACTAAAGGATCGGAGAGACAGAAGAAATTCCTGGAGGTTGCTTTGGCACATCCGCCGATGTTTTGTTAGGTCGGTGAAGAGTCTCAGCGAAAAGCCGAAGCGTGTAATTGACTCCTGCGGAGTATTCCTCAGCCACAGCAGCCAAGTATCATGTCATGATCAATGCGTCTTTGAGCAATTACCCGACGTGGCTTCTTGGATGTAACTCTGGAAAGAAAATGTCCCCGCCTCTACTTCGTAGATCTAGGGTTCACGAAAATGGACAGCGCAGGGTAGCCAATTCAACCACCTCGCACCAGATATGATTGACGCCTCTTGTGAGAATCCGAGATGGAGTCGTCCCAAGTGAGCGAGACCTCGGGCCAGGGCAACCAGACGAGGAGCCGCCCTCCGTGACGGAGGAATACGTCCCCAGCGTGCCCACTTAGCCTATTTTCAGCAGCTCAACGGATCGAGATCGCACCTCTTTCCGCCGTGCAGAAACGCAAACGACTAATTGACCCGCTCACGTCCTTGTTGCGTCCCCGCTGGGGGTGGCTTGGAATCGAGCATGGGGCAAACAACCCCATAATACCTTGTCTGTCGCAATTGAGCCACGACATGAGGCTGCAGCTCGCAAAATAATCGCGCTGCGTGTGCCTCTCCGTCTGATGTGGCCTGTCAATTGTCAGTATCATGAACATTAGCATTGCTCATTTTGGGGCCGACGCGGGGATCAGCAGACGCCGTTAACATCTTAGTTGGACGTTGACAGGCGGTCCATGCGGGTCATCAGCCGAATAATTTGGGAACACCTGCTCTGCCGACGCACCCTATGGAAGGCCCGATCTTCTGCACGCTGCTGAAACGAGTTGTGATTGTCCTTCGCGACCAGGGTAGCTTTCGACAAGCCACGGCTGATTGGCAATTGCTGCCGCAGCCAACTCTCCAGTCGACTCGGTTTGGTTCCAGACCGGATTGCCGAGCATCATCTCGACAAGGACGGGCGAGCAACCATGTTGATAGTCAGGAACAACAGGCTGGACACATCCCTCTTTGGTAGCAGAGGCTGCCCATCTTCAGCGGTTGATCGATCCGACCCGATTACGAGGTTCATGACGAATGCGCCCCACGGTCGCCGGTCGCCGSTCGCCGAGAGCCCGGTCAATCCCCGTCTGAACATTGACCGCGCTGGATGCATATCGCGAGGACATCTGCAATTGAAGTTGACCGGAAAACCGGGCACCAGTTCCAGGGAACAGAAGTCGAGCGCATGACCTAGAGGCTAGCGCGGTGGAACTCGAGGGAGGAGGGGAGGTGGCGTCGAGCCAGCGAGCTGTATTGTTCGTCAGGTGGACTCGAATGACATGCAACGAACGACCGTGGTGTTGCATTAAGGCGAGGGGAAACGGCCGCGAGCTATTGGATGAGCTGGCATTATTGGGCGGCCCCTTGAGTCGGAGCTTGGTCCCTTTCGCCTCCGCTAGGAACGGCCCCTCAGGGTTGTCAGAAGTAGCTCCTCGTTGGCCACGTTTGTCTCGTCGGCTTTGATTCACGCGATGCCGGGGAACACGATACCTGAACGGCGTCGTGGCCGTCATGTGTGTTCTACCACCGAGCAGTAGGCATTTGCGGGGGCACCGGCCTTGCTTCCTCGGAACTGATCACCTTGCAGGAGAGTTGCATAAGAGCTTGCCCCAGGTGGCAGACTTGACGACTCGGGCAAGCAGCCACCCGACGCATTGGGAAGTTTGCTGGCTAGACCCCCGTCCATGTTGCTTCTTATTCGTACTGACACACGGCGGACAGACATACGTCCTCGACTGTATGAGTAAATGCATACGTACCGAAGCGGACGTGGGTGAGGAGCCCGCGTCAGCACACGGCCCTGGGGTGAGCGGATGCTGTCGAGGCCAGCAGACCCAGCCGTTGCTAGGCGCACACCTGGCCTATTGCTGGCCGTACGCCCGCCGAGGAGGCATTGCTTTGCATTGCTTGGCCCCCGGCGTGTGCAATGATGCTGAAGGTGCTGGCACATCTGGTCAATGGCGAGTAACGCCGAGGCGGGTCAACGTTGCGGTGAAGTGTAGACGGGAGAAACAAAGATCCGTGCCTTTCCCCTCGGCCAGTCCCGAACTTCTGACTTCACAGGGCGAGGCAACTGCGCCGGTAGCGGGCTGCCGCTGCTGAGTGCTGGCTGCCGCTGCTGACTGCCGCTGCTGAGTGCTGGCTGGGCGGCTGGGTACCTGCCTCACAGGCCCCGTCCACGCTGCCCTTAGCGGCGCTTCAGGCTTTAGGGCGCCTCCGTTTGCTTGTGTCATCAGCGCGATCGGCTGACCTTACCTTTGCGCAGATCAAAGGCAGACGATGCACACCACCAAAACTTCAACGGTAAACTTTCTTGCTCCTCTGCTCAGGAACAAAGCAACGGTTCATTGTGATCGTCCAACGACACGGACAACAAGACAGCAGTCCCGCAAAGCCCCTGCTCGATTGATTGACAGTGGATCCCCGCCGAGAGACAGAATACCCCGCCTCACCCCTCATCCAACAAAGCAGCGCAGCAAGCTCGCAACAAAGCTCGTCCAGCGGACAACTGCATAACAGCGCATGGCAATGCGAATACTGCAGGCTCCAGTCACCGCAGCGAGAGCAAGCTCCGCAGAACCCACAGTCCACTTCGGGCTGGCGGAGCTCGCCACGTAATGATGACTTCGTCGTGATGCCTCCGCGATTAGGGTTGGGGCTCTTGTTGTTCCCGCACCACCATCGCGGCCTCCGCGTGTCCTTTATGAAGTTATACCGAAACGCTCCATGGCGAGGTGATTTGATGCATCAACGCCCCCTCCCTTTCGCCCCAGCGACTTGTCACTGGTCACGCTTCCAGGCCCTCCGTGCGAGAATCCAACTCGGGACTTTGGCGCCCGTCATGTGAGCCCACGTAACAAACGGATGGATGAGTAAGAGGACGCAGCCGGGCATAACTTTTTTTGCTTGGGTTATTTATTCACTGTCGGGAGTGAGTTGCGACGTGCCAGATCACGGCCATTGCGCTCGTGCGTGGCGAGTATTAGTCACAATAGATGGACCATTCAGGCTCCCGGGCCAATGCAATCGGCAGTTGACGCTTCACTGCGCAATTGGAAGAGAGAGAGAGGCTCTGATGCGGATAAATTGAGCGTCTGATTGCGGTGCAGGGAGCCTGACTTGCCAGCGTCCAGTCATACCAGGCCAGCAAGGAACAATGATCGAGGACAACAGGGGCGCACGTGCCCGCGGTCACATTGCTGCAACGCCCGCTGTGATGGACGCCTCCACTGCTGCTGCCGCTGCTCTGTCTTCGCCGTTTTGCTGTTGACCACGTTCATCGCCGGCGCCTCAAGCACCAGCAGAGACGTTACGAGAACAGCCTGTTGTGCGAGTCTGGTGCTTCTGTTCCGGCTGGTACCTGCTTTGCTCAGCCCCAGCGCGACACTCGCCGTCGCCCAATCCTCGCCGCACACCCACCCTCTCGCACCACCAACAAGCCCGCCGCCGCCCAGCCCGCCGCCCAGAAAGGCCATGGGATCCATCCACCCACCCATCCACCCTCCAAAGAAGACCTGATGATCAACTGGGGGCCTTAGCTAGCCAATGGTCCGCTTGCCCTCCCCCCACCTCGTCGCAACAGTGCGAGCGGTTCAAGTGGCTCCAGCGCTTGGAAGCCGCTGGAAGAACTGACGTGACAGCGAAGAGGAGGTGTCCCCAGCGGCCAAGCTATCGACACGGACTGAAGAGCGACCGTTCGCCGTTGTGGCCCTGCAGTGCGTGCCTCCACGCCCTTCTTTGGTCCCGATAATCGCAAGAGCAGAGGCGCCGTCGATTCACCTAGGCCGGATACTCCAGAACACGGAGCTGCTACACGCGCCCCTCTCGCCATGCCTCACACACACACCCCATGTCCGTAGTCCGCCGGTGCCTGTCCCAAAATATTATTTCTCGTCCTCGCTGGAGACACGGAAACCTGGTTCCTCTCCAACCCCCAACCCCAACCATCACACAATCGTTCCCAAGCCTGTGTCTCTTGAGCAGCCTCACGCACAGGAGAAGGCTTTCTGCCGCAATCCTTGAGCCCGCGACGGTCCGGCGTCTGTCGTCTCACACTCTGAGCAATCCAAGTCATTGGCAATGGCCTCGAGAGTATGATGACCTGTCGTCTTTGGGACGCCTTGCTGGCGTGTTCCCGCTCTCGCGAGGCCCAGTTGTGCTGATCACTGTTCGTCCACGTCCAGGAAATGCAGCAATCTTCCCGGCCATTGACGCATCAGCGTCCGTCGCTCTCGAGCTCCTCCCCCTCCGGCCTCCCCGGCCGCCAATCCCACGCCCGAACCAACTCCCATTCCCTTCTCACCGGCTCCCTCAATGCCAACCACCGCGTAACCCGACGCAAGTCCGTCACCAACTCGGGCCCCAACATCTCCGCCCTGACGGCCGCCGTGGTGCACGGCGAGCAGCCCGCGGCCATGCCGATTGCTGCCGGCGGACGACGCAACACCATGTCCAAGGCCAGGGTTGGCAGCCTCCCCTCTCCGCCGGCCAGCCTCCCCTACCACAAGACTATCCCCGACGTCAAAGATAGCGCGATCGATGACGATGTACATGAAGGGTCTGGGGATGAGGAGCCGGGCAAGTTCCAGAAAGCGCGCATCAGACGTGCCAGCGACGGCCAGCCCCTTGTCAAGGAATCCAAGAAGAGCAACCGCGTCGAGGTTCGTTGTGAGAAATGCGGCAAGGGCTACAAGCACAGCAGCTGCTTGACCAAGCATCTGTTAGTACTCCTCCCGCCGCCTCGGGCTCAACCCGTGGCGTGCCTGCTTGCGGACGAGGGCCATGTCCCGGAATCGGCGTCGTGTGCCGTGTGTGTGGACTAGACTTGTTAACGCGTTTGTCAGTTGGGAGCATACTCCCGAATGGTCCTACACCTCGAAATTGCTCATCTCCAAGCACCAGCAGGTGCAGCTGCTCGAGGCTGCGTCCGTCCTGGTTGCTATGAACGGCAAAGAGAGCTCGACGACGCCTCCCGAATCGACCAAAGATTCTGCCAGCGAGCCGGACTCTGCGTCGCCCGCGGCCTCCGGCTATTCGGAGCAGGGAGAGCGTCAGAGCTCGGCCGATACCACCCCGCCGCCAATGAGCGAGGGTCTCTTCTTCAACGGATCATCGTATCGTGACACGTTGCACAGTGGCGGCAGTGGTTTCTCCCAAAGCTACCAGTCTTCGTCGTTAAAGCCCTCGTTTCTCTCTGGGACTGTCCTCAGCGGCCCCAACGGGCCCGGGCTCGGTCACTTCCGACAGCCCAGCCACGAGCGGCGCCCACCATCTTCGGGGGCCAACAGGACTGGCCAGGAGGATCGCGACCTTGCTGCTGCCGTGGAGCTCCTCAGCTGCAGCTTTGGGAGCAACAACGGCTCTCATGGCACCGTGACGCTTCCAGCGGATGCGCCCCCCGTACCGCCCGTCCCGGCGCAGTACCTTGACCAGGCCACGTCACTGACGAGCGCGGGGTTCATCAATAGCTTCCCCTGCCGCCAGCCGGAGAGCTTCACTCGAGGCGAGCTGCGACGGGGCAGCGATGATGTCAAGATGGAAGACAGCGGTGACGACTCCGACTCCGACATGCGGTCTCGCGCTCGAAGCGACGAAGATGACGATGGCGTTTTCGGCCGCATGGAGGAATGATTGCAATGACTGCATAACAACGAGCGTGTCCGAGACTCTGGATGCGCCATTGCTGCGGAGTTGGATAATTGGATAACCTGGACCCCTTAGGACTGGCGCGATTTTCTCTTTTGTATCACGATATACTCAATCTGTATGAGGTGGTTCTGCTCCGCCGCCAATCTTCGGCACCGAAGAGTAGAGAGCCTCGTCCTGCACCGGTCATTTTGGGCCGCGTCTGGCGTGATTGCTTCTCCACGAGGTTAAAGTGAGGATTCGGAGAGGCGTCGAGCGTACACCCAAATAAATACCAAACGAAGCGAACTTTGTGAAAGAAGACCCTGCGAGCACTCTGGTTCTTGCGAGCGCTATGGTTCTTGCGAGCGCTCGGTTCAAAGCACACGCTTGTGCGCCGTGGACTGTGACACGATAGCCCGTTGAAATAGAGAGATGCCCAGAGCGCGTTGTGCTACCGGCAAGCGTGAGACTTTTCACGATTAGGTCGAGGATCACAGCAGAAGAGGAGACGTTCTGGACCGTAGATGAAGCAGGGAGCAGTAGATGATGAGGGGAGAAGAAATTCTCTTGCAAGGGATGAAAAATGATGACGGTTCCTCTCGGAGAATTCTCCTGAGGCAGGCAAAGAAGAAGGAACGACGGGGAGAAAAAAAGTCGTTCGCTTCCCCGAGTTCTGTGGGTACGTGGGTGGGTTTCCCCAGCGACCGACGTCACCTGTCCCCACTGCTGAGTCTCTTCCTGCTCCCCCGCGAGCTCCCTAGCTTGCAAACACGTCAGGCGCAGATTCTCCGTCGTCGCCACTAATACCACAAACAAGCCAACTGTCTTTCCCTCATTTGAACACGCATAATCCCGACAGGGACGCATCCACGAGAAGAACGAGTACGATCGGAGCGCCGCGTGACGACCAACCGGTAAACAAGACGCAGCCACAATGGCCGTGACGAAGCGAAGCGCAAAGTCTGACGCAGCGGTTGCTGCCAAGGCGCACGCGGCGCTGGACGAGGTTGCGGATGCGGGAGCGGCTGGCTCGTCGCGGCAGGGCCGTGGCAAGCTTCCTGCTGTGGTCCAGTTCCCGATTGCGGCGGCGATGAGCTTCGTGATTGCAAGCCTAGGCTACAGCGCCGTCGGCGAGCTGAGTAAGGGCGAGTTGGCATCAGTCACCCGCAGCCAGGACACGTGGGAGGAGGTGGCCGTGTTGGCGGGATGGAGAATGTGAGTGTTCTGCGACAGATTTGCGAGGAAGAACATCGGGCTGATGCAGGCTTGCAACTCAGTGTGGAGCTGGCGCTGGCGTGGTTTGGCAACTTGGACAGCTTGGATGTTGCCATGATGGATCTTATGTCTCATGGACCAACGGTAAGAATCTCTCGGTCGCGCAAAACAGGCCACCTTTACCAATGCTGACAACGCTCACCTCTATCTTCTGACGACGTTCTACTCCTTGAGCCCTGCCACCGCGCTGTCTGCACTGACTGTCAATGTCCTCTCGGCCGCGCTGCCATTCTACCTCCTGCGCCCGCTCTCCGATGTTCACCGACCTTCCGCAAAGATTGCCAACCGCGAGCTCATTGACCTGCCCCTGCAGCTGTACACGACCGCGCTGTCCACAGGTATCTACACCGTGGTCCTTGTCCTGTCGCTCCGCTTCCTCCTGCCGCGCATTCTCGTGGTCTACTTTACCCGCCTGCCCAGTCTCGAGCCCGCGTACACGGCGACCTATGCTGCCGTCCTCCCCGTCACGGTGCTCTTCGGTGCGGCTGCTAGCACCTTCATATTTGCGCCCTTTGCGACGACCGGCGAGTCTAAGGACGACGACAAGATCGGGCAGTTTGATCCAGTCCAGGCTTCGCTGCAGCAGACGGTGTGGTGGAACTTCTGGGGATACACGGCAAAGACAAAGGTGGTGATCCGACGAACCGCGGCGGCTGTGTTCGTGACAGGGATCAGCACGTACCTCGCATGCACAATGTCCATTTACGGCATCGAGTCGACTGGCGCAATCGCCTACGCGGCAGTCTGGGTCTTTGCCGCCTTGTGCACGGGACTGGGACTTGGATTGGTCGGCGGTGATTAGCGGCAGCCGGGTCGTGTAGTCTTATGATGGGCTATCAGCCTTACGCCAGTGCGAGCAAGGCATCACACCGGCTTACAAACGCGGCCGGGCCGGGAGGGATTGGTAATACAATGGGAGGACGGGAAGCAGGGAAGTGAGTTGGCTTTCGGAGATGGGGGACGGCGGACGGCACGCTTTCCAGGATGAGACACCTGGTGCTCCCGGTGAGCCTGTGTTTGGGTATCACGGGCGGTCGGAGCAGCACCAAACACCTTGTTGCTTGATATACCACTTTTCTTGAATGTCATACTGTTGAAGATTCTGCCCGACGCCCGGGCACTGCCACACTGAGGTGCCGTCGCTGCGGGGGCCATTCGACCACGAAACCCAGCTCAACACCGAGGTCGACACGAGGCGCCCTGCATTTTCGTCGCGATGGTTTCCCTGCTTCCAGCGACGCACCCGAGGCAGCCACCGACAGCTGATTGGAACCCGGGCGGGAGCTGGGCAAGAATTGGCGACGCCCGCACTAAAGATAGTCGCATCCTGGGACGACGTTTACTCATTTTAGACAGCGCGACGGCGTGCCCCGTAGGGCTGGGCACCGCGACGAGGGCCAGGCGAGGGGTCACTCATATTGCGATCCACACCCATCAGCCAACAATTGGCCGATGTTTGCTTGCTTGCTGGCTGGCTGTTTCTGCTTCCGGGCAAGGCACAACCACGTTTCGGTGCTGACACTCGGTGACGCTCCGTGACGCTCCAACCGTGACGGGGACAACGAGGTTGCGCCGCACACACCGGGGCCAACGAGCTAAGACGCGCGAAGGGCCATACCTGAGCCGACGCTGGTCCATGAGGCTGCAGGTTGCTCGCCGCAGCAGGGTCAGAGGTGCATCCCGTCTCCACCAAGCATCGCCCGGCACGGTGGGCAATTGGACGCACCGCCAACGGCCTCGGGGAGAGCGAGCGAKCGAGCCGGAAGAACGAGAGAGACAGGCATTGGCAACCCTCCCGTTGGCGCTGGGCACGACTATGACGGAGGGGACGACGACTTCTCTGCCGAGCGAGTGCCCAGGAAACCTGTCTAGTTTCAGCTTCCCCTCGAAAGCGGAAGGCTCCACGACGGCCCGGACGGGATATCATGATGCGTGTTGTGGCCAGAGAGACCCCTCAGTTGTCGCCCTGACTAGTTGTTTCTTTCGTGGCCCATCCTCGAGGCATAGCCGACTGGAGCTAGCTCGTCTTCGGGCCCGGGAGCCGGTACAAACCTTTCAGGTATAAGACGGCTGCATTCCTTCTTTGAGTCAACTCGCGTGCTAAATTGGCATAGTCATCATCTATGCACCAGACGAGCGAACGAGACAACAAACCCCAGTCCTTGACAGCGATACCCGGAAATTCGTCCACTCCCACGTGGCGGTGATGTCAGACTACTACGCTGCCAGCTCTTCCACGGGATATACATCTGGACTGCACTTCAAAAGGGCGAGGAGTATCAAGAGTGACGAGCCCCTGGATCTCCGTGGCCCCTTGGAAGTCGTCGGATCCGTCAAGTCTGGACGCAGCATCAAACTCGAGGGAGACTTCATCATCAGAGACAAGATCGACGCTTATGGCGACATTGTCATTAACGGCAGTGTCAGCTGCGAGTGCGTCTCAGCCTGCCCCCACACGAGCACGCCAAACACCACTGACGAAGCTTCCCAGGGGAATGATCAAGGCTTACGGCAACATCTCGGTCACCGGGTACTTGTCTGCAAGGTACGTGCCGGACCGGACCAACACGGACCCCGTGGCTGACATATGTGGCAGTGACAGCATTAAAGGGTACGGGAAGCTGAAGATTGACGGGACGTTGGAGGGCGCGAATGTGGAGGTATACGGGAACCTGAGTATCGCTGGATACTTGTGAGGCGCCCCGACCTGTGTATGAGATGGTCCGACATGCTGACAAACTTATCAGGAAGTGCCGGAGGCTGGTGGTGTACGGCTCGTTGACTTTGATCGGACCGAGTTCCACCTATGTCGCCGAGGAATCCGAGGAAGTGGTAGGAGCCAAGCTGATGAGAGAACAAGAGCCAGATTGGGAATTTTAGCCTGCTCTGGGGTGTTTGAGACATGTCCACTTGGGCATTGCTTCTTTGCCGACCTTTCTCGTGTTGTCGGGGGCCACAAACAGTTTTTTGAGCAATCGCCGTTGGAGGCATTGAATTGTGAGCGCGCGGCGGCAACCCATCAGTGACGCATAGCAATTACCGCAAGTTTCGGTGAAGGCCGAGTGTCCGCTGTCCGAGTCAATCTATGACTCTGTCACCCATGACGCAAATAAACATGAGTCGACTAACCAGGCTCAACTCCAGCGGCGAGATGATGCTCCGCCGGGTCAGCCTTGGGGGACGCGGCTGAAACGAGCTGCGGATCGGTGTCGGGCTAGGCAACTTCACGCGTAGCTCGACGGAAGGATTGGGCCTGGGACAAGGCCCTGAGGGAAGAAAATGGGCSGAGCTGGTGTCGCTGGAAAGGCGTTGGAAGTCGGCGTGGCATGATGCTGGGAGGTGGGCCTTAGGTGAGGCAAGTAGTTTGTAAGCGCAAAATCGCCAAACTTAGTTCTGAGAAAGCTGCATGGTTGAGTCTCGGAAGAAAACTTCCAAGACACAGGAATTGAGAAAAAATACAACATCGTCGGCTGAAATCTGGGAACGGGGAAAGATGAGTTCAGCTGGTGCGGCTGGGAAGAGCTCGGAAACAGACCCTGGAATTGCCTGATCTGGACGCTGATGACTCAGCATGAGCTAGTTTGCGATGGACCGCCCGTATTATGTATTACATAATCACGTACTGGCGAACCCACCACCCGCGTCCGGGGCTAAACAACCTCGCGCATCGCAAGTTCGCGACACGTACCGCGCGGCACGAGAAGCAAATGGCAGCGCAGCCACCTGCCGCGTCCGTTTGCAGCCACCTTCAACGACCGCTGTGATACGGGACGCAATCACGCGCGTCTCTATTCCGGAGGAGATGGCCCCAGGGGGCACAGATCAAGAGGCGAACACCGACGCCGTGGTCGCATCGCCAAAGGACAGGAGCTCCTCAAATCAGGCGGCTGAGCAGTCTACGGACACGGCAGACAAGAGCCTGGAGCCGCGCGCCGACCCCGATGCCCAGACGACCGTCACCGACTTTCTCGACTTCACCGAATACCTGCCCTCGGACATCGTGCGATCGCTGACGCTCGTCGGCAAGCTCGACCAGACGTATGCAGCTGCATCGCTCAAGGTCGATGACTTGACGACAGCGTGGGGCCGGCTGCCGAGCCTCGCTGCGGGCGAGCGGCCCGACCCGGTCAAGCTGCGCGCGGACATCTCGGAGCAGTTGGACCAGGCCGTCAGCTGCAGGGTGTTTGCCCACGCCGAGGCTGTGAGAATGTCTGAGAACGTCAGCCGCCACTATAACAAAGCCAAGGTATTGCTGGCGAAACTGCAGACTATGATGGACAACTACCCGACGGAAGAGCCAAAGAGCCCGGTCGCGTCGAAATCTCCGCAGATGTCTCGCGCCAAGTTGACGGTGCGATCGACCGGGGAGGATGGCAGGAAGATTCCGCGGCACAGGATCCCCAGGATCACGGTTCCCGGCGAGGTTCTAGCACCGTACGATATCGAATATGATACATGCAGCGATGACAGCGACATTAGCTCCGACTCGGAGTCTGATATACTGGCGGGCGGTCGACGGACGCCGGCTCCTGGACCACGGATCAAGCTTATTTCGAATAAGAGCCAGAAATCGGCAAGTCGCCCGGCTCGCCCGCAATACAATACCGCTGCCATGACCGCGGCGGCGGCGGTCAATGCGGCGGCCCTACTTAACCCACCACCGGAGAACGCGGTTATTGGTAGCGCAGACGCGCCCTGGCTGCAGCTGACACAGTATGAGCTGGCCAAACTCAGGAAACGCATGAAGAAGAACGCTACGTGGACGCCAAGCGACACAATGGTGGCAAGAGAGCTCAAGGCGCTGGGCCGTGGGCCAGACGAGTACCGAGACGCCAAGAAGAAAGCAGAGGACGAGGGCCAGGTGTTCAACCCCGCCGTGCCCACTCTTGTGGTCGACGATGACTCAGGCACGCAGCTGCTTCCCGCTGGTGCTTTAAGTGCCGATGCCCTGGCAACAGAAGAGCAACCCACCACCAATAGGGGGATGAAGCTCAACGAGGCCAAGAAGCTCAAAAGAGAAGCATTGGCTAAGCTTGCTGCCGAAGAAGCGGAGGAATCAGCTCGTAAGATGGCGCAGGCGGCGAAGCTTTTCTTGGGGAATGGCGCGTCAAACGCGTCTGAACACTCCAAGGAGTCAGGAACACCGTCTGGAAAGCCGAGGACGAACTCGCGGTCCAACGCCAAGCGTAAACGAGATACCGAGGCCGAGGCCGCAGAGGCCGCGGAGCGAAGCGAGACACCGTCGCGCCGTCTGCCCAAACGGACCAAGACGGAGACGCCCGTTCCTCCGCCACAGCACCTCGGGCTCAACCACAATAATACATCCGCTTTGGACAGCTCCGGAAATCCAGCGCTACTCACACCTGGTGGGACGGTGGTTGCGGCGCAGTCAGAAACCCCGGTGCCCATTCCCATGCCGCACCAAAGCTCGTCGGCAAGATCAGCCGCATCTCCAGCCTCGAGTGCCTCGAATGGAAACACGGTCACTACATCTGTACCAGTCAAGCCACCGGCTGCCGAAACGCCAGTTCCTCTCCCTAGAACAGATCAGAGAAAGACACTCACTCCGGTTCCACCACCCGGACGCGACTCCATTAAGCGGGATACTCGAGGAGACGCTGCAAAGCGTAGCCAGCAGCAGACCCCTGATTCACGCCAGCAAGCAGCGTCGGAACAGCCCGCCATCAAGCAGTCCGCCTCGCGTGCGCACACTCCCGCCGCCACACCAGTCCCCGAATCTCACGGCGGCCGGCGGCCAGGTTCTCGAGGAAAAGCGATGAGTCAAGAGCCACCGCCCTCGCTAGCCGCCGACCGACCACGCCGCGCGAGCACCGCTCGCAATACTCCGGTCCCAGAGTTCAAGCAGCCGCCAAAGCGCGCCAAGCGCCCTGCACCGGGCGTTGTCAGCACCACTAACAGCGGTGGTAACAGCGCCGTCGGGAAGCGGAAGGCGGCTCCAAAGAAGAAGGCCCGTACAACCAGGAAGGAAAAGGGCCAGGTCACAGAGACGGAGATGGAGGAGGTGGACGATGAGGGCAAGCCAATCGACCCCAACGAGCCTCGCTACTGTCTCTGTAACAGAGTCAGCTTTGGCACCATGATTCAGTGCGACAACGTTGATGTAAGTGCCGGCCTTTGTCCATCCAGAGTTGCATACAGCGGCTGACAATTGCAGAACTGCAAGCAGGAGTGGTTCCATCTCGAGTGTGTGGGCCTGTCTGATATCCCGGCGCGGACAACAAAGTGGTACTGCCCTGACTGTCGGAAGCTGCTCAACATCGGAGAGAGGGGGGAAGTGAATGCCCGGGGCGTGAGGAAGTAGGATGAGGACGACCGCTACGAGGCATTTACGGACCTTCACTTTTGGAGTTGTGGCGAAGGGACTAGGGACTGCTTGCAAGGGGATTGGTAAGGCCGAGTGGTGGGGAGGAGTACAGCTGTTCGAGTCCAACGTCCCGTTGCCATGGTCTTTGGCCACTGCGTCCGTGTGTGGCTGTTATACGGAGGTTGGGGACAAAAGTAAGTCTAGTAGTGGACCCGTGATACGGAGTAGGGGTTCGCTGTTGCGATGCGAATCTATCCGCACTCAAGGTGGACTTCCCACTCCCGTGTCATTGGTCGATGCTTTAGACCTCTCGACGCTGCCATGACGAGTTTTTGCTCCTTAGCACTTTGACCTGCAGCGCCCATCTTGACTGATTGGCAGAGAACGCTACTGGAGCGGGGTGTGACAATTCCCACTTGTTCATAGCCAAGGAACCAGATGTTGTTATTTCTCGGTAGATGCCTAACCTAGAACGTACGAGTAAAGCCTAAGACGGACCTAAAATAATCCCAATCCCAAACTGTCTATAATCCAGGATTGCTCCCTCTCTTTCTCATGTATCAGCTAGGCAATCAGGTTGTTGCCAGAACCCCGACTTCGCTACGATATATTCCAAGGTGCGTTTGTTCTAGAACCTGCTTTATTTAGATGTATAAGGTAACCAAGCCAGGCTCTCCCCGGGACGTCACTATTTTTATCCGCGATTCAGCCGTCGCCTGAAGCATTCCCCTGAGCAACCTCGATCACCCAAACAATTGCCGACTACGGACCAAACAACAGGTATCATGGATGGATGCCCCGTGCCCCATGACCTAGACATTCATAATATCGACGGCATAGGTAACGGATCCTTTGCCCAGGTAAGTCTCGTCAGGAACTCGAGATTTATCGTCAAAATCACGTCGGATGATACGTATGAGCACCTTGACCGAGAGAGGCTCGTTTACGAACGCCTTGAGAATCACCCTAACACCCTCCAATTCTATGGTGAAGTTCGCGTTAATTCGAGCGAACGGACTCTACGAGGATTACTCCTGGAGTATCACTTGACCGGAACTCTCGACAAGATGCTTTCCGCCTACGACTTGGAAGAGCCCAAGATCTGAGTGAGCCGAACATTTTCCTACATTTTCTTGTCACCACCAGAAAAGCTGACTGGAATGGCACTCAGATGGCCGAAACAAGCGATCGAAGCCGTCCGACACGTCCATTCGCGCGGTATCGTCCACGGGGACCTAGGATGTCACAATTTTCTCGTCAAAGGCGAGGGGCTTTGGCACTGGCTGATTTCGGCGGATCGAGGGTCGGTGGCTCTGAGTGCCTCGATTTCCCGCCGGCTCGCTACTCCAGACCAAAAACTACTCGTGATCGATTGGAGCCAACAGAGAAGGACGATCTCTTCGCTCTCGGCACGGTTCTATACGAGATCAGTACTAACCAGCTGCTCTACCAGGAGCTCGACGACAACCATATTAAGGCCCGTTCTGTCGAGCAAGAATATCCTAGCTTTACGGGCGTACAGGCCCCTCTTGAGCACATAATCATCCGTTGCTGGATAGACAAGTACGCGAGCGCAGACGAGGTTGCTCGTGATCTGGAGGCAGGCGCTTCCTCAAGTGGTTTGTCGCGTGGCAGGGAGTGGTCGCTTTAGGATTCTTCTCTGCGACACTTGCAGTTATAGTAGCTGCTAATACGAGGCGTTTAGGCTTCCACAAGTTTGCACAGGTGGTCATCGTACCCGATCTGCTACGCCCTTGGCACATGCGCCCCCAGTACGGCGTTTTACTGTACCGTTGTTGAGCACTAAGGTGTATGGTAATATAGGCTACTTTTTCAACAATTCCATGCGAAGAAGGTAGGAAACCGAGGGAAGGTGACCCAAATAAACTACGTATATGGGGGCGAAGTGTTGAGGGTGGTTTTGCTGCTACTGTACACATAGAGTGTTGGTGTCTGGCGAAAACCAAGCTACATTGACTGGTGTCGGCGTGTTTAACGGAGAGCAAGGCCGACAGCATTGGACTCACCTGAAGAGAACAATGCTACCACCGCTTTCTTCGCATCTTGCGGGTGAGCAAGGGAAACGTCGATGACAAAATGCACCTCATTAAATCATCACCGCAGAAAGCTACACGTCCCCGGGCTTCGGCTCCGAAGCCTCCACCATCTTGACCCAGTACGGAGCCTCGTGATGACTCGCGCCTTCAATCGGGTAGTCGCCGGGCATAGATGCTAGCTACGCCAACGTCTCTGGGAGGTGATGATGGATCCCCGTTTGTCGGTCAAGAGAGACGTGTTCGCACTCGGTTCCCTCTGCAAGATGATTACTGGGTGTTAGCTTTATTAGGGACGGGATGGTGACGAAATTCTGCGTTTGTACTCGAAGAAGACCTTTCCCGTTACCAAGCCCCTAGGCAGCTTGGGCCGTGTTGTCGAGAAATGCTGGCAGGGTAGATGCAGTGAAAGTGATGCTCTCCTCAGAGATTTGAAAAGTATTGCATACATTCTGTTCAACGAATCTGACGCAAATATAGATATATGTATATAGTAATACTCATACCTAATGTCCCTAGAACCAGCAGTTGCCCCCGTCATCATTTGACATTTCTCTTGCTCCGAGGGGGGCCGTGTCATCATGCTGGATTCGGGCCGACTTGAGTAGGGATTCCCCCTCAGAGAACGAAGTACTATAGTCCGTAGTCTATTATAACCACACCTTGTTCAATATACATATTTCTCAAAGCTTACTGCCGAATTCAGCAATCACAGAACCCAGCAACAGCAGGTACTAATGAACTGATACTTTGAGACATCTACACCCAATGGATCCTCCAACACTAGAGCATTGCGGACCCCGCTCGAAGTCAAGTTTGAAGAGTCCTTCGACTTTACTGAAGACGAAGATGCCGTGTCGAGGAATTGCAAGGTCCACGAGCCGGTGCTCCTGCTCTCCAATTTCTTCGACAACGGCACGATCAACCGCGGTCGCGTCGCTCAGCAAGAGCAAGGGACAGTCCATTTTCCAGCTCGACAACAGAAGGTTACATCTTGCCCGTCGCGACGACGTACTGGGCCACTGTGGCGTGGGCAGGATTGTTCAAGACGCAGAATGGACCGACTTGGCCGTGCTTGCGGGGTTTCTGGAAAATTGCTGGACACGGACACAACATGGTCATCTCTGCGAGAAGTTCCCATTGGCGACAATGCTCTGGCGATGCCGTGGCCGACCTACCTTATCGACGTCAGGCCGGTTGTGTCGTGGATGCCTCCAAGTCCCAGCAGACAGGCCGTTCTCCACCCTCAGCAATGTCCGAGGCAGTGACACAGACGACTACCTCTCCCTCACCAAGCTCAACCTACACGCCCTGCAACAGTCTGTTTCACGGGGATGGGGCTCCTGAACGGACGTCTCTCGAGTTGATGGCCTCTCGAGAGGCCAGACGGTACGGCTAAGCGACTCCTATCTCGAGTGCGACGCGAGGCGGGAGTGGAAACGCATGTACAATACCAAGTGGTACGAAGTTTACACCGTCATGTGGGTGGCATGGTCGGATGATGCCTCGGGTGTGAGGGTTGTATTGCGGTAAGGGCTGGGCTGATTTTCCCGCGAAGTCTGGGAGAAGGCACGCAGGGAGACTGTGGATATTGTGCTGGGTTGAGACCCCGAGTCTTCAAGCAGCCACCATCGTTGGTACTTGATGGCGGGGGAGTTCAGGCGTCCCAGGTCCGCAGCGGGCCGATGCAGTATACGCTACCCGCCACCAGCATCGCCGTGCCGTTCCAGCGCAGCGAGGGGTTAGTCTCCAGCAGCAGCTCCTGCGCCATCCTGTTGGCTACCCGAAGCCCGTCGCTCGTATCGCCGGCCTGCTCCACGTGCCAGACGCCGCAGTTGAGCGTCGTGCGTGGCCATTATGGTCGCCCTGCGGCGGAGCGTGTCGCCGTAGCGGGGCCGGGGCCGGAGCCGGGGACGAACATCCCGGAGGCGGCGGTCAGGCAAACCACGGACCCGGGGATGGGCCGCACCGTCTGTAGGTTGTCGCAGTCGTAGTTGATCCGGGTGTTGTAGCGTGGCAGGTCCTCGCCGGTGATGCCGCGGGCAAAGGCCACAGCGACGCATGTGTCGCCACCCTGTAGCACGTACATGTTCCAGCGCACGCTCGTAGAACGACACTTGGTTGTCGGCTGGCCTGCAGCATGAGCAGGCACTTCGAGTAGCAGTAGGAGCAAAGCTCCATCTGGGGCATCTGATCCAGGGTGTCGATGGGGGTGAAAGCTTCGTTTACGTCTGTATTTTCATTGGCAAACCGAACCCAGATAAAATAACACATACGGCTGGTGCTCACTATCCCATAGCTCCTGTCGTATCCTTGAAGCACGTCTCGTCCCACCCGTAGCCTGGTCAGACCTTTGCTCTCGATCAGCAGACTCCGAGCCGAGACAGCGCCCCGCCAGATGTCGCCATGACATTCTCCGGGTAGGCCGATGGCGAGCCGGGGCGCGCATGCTGCAACAGAGCTGCAGTGGCGGACCTGTCCTTGTCGTTGCGGCCGCGGAACTGCGTATCTGACAGGCAATATGCCATTAGACGGAACGTGTCCAGAATGAATGTTCTCCACCGAGCGGCCGCGGCCCGGCCTGCCAGTGGATGACCGCCACGTAGGCGTCGTGAGGCTGACTGTCCGTGTTGAGGTGCCACTCGATCAGCGGTGGAGGCCTCGGACGCCCCTGATCTCTCTGCCGCATGTGCGGCCCACTGTGGGCCCTACACGGCACGGCACGCCGGATCCAGCCTGTCGGTACCCAATCATAGCACCCACTTCCCCCACCGCAAATGCTGTGCTCTGTGATAGTGTGTTGAGGCGGATTACATTGCGCTCCACTGCGGCTCAACCGTTGTGCTGGTACCCAACGGCTTCTCGCCCCTACGAATAAGCGCCAGTTCACGAATCTCGATCATTGCATTGTGCGGTTACAATCTCTCACACTTTGTCGGCAAGAACGTCATAACAACATCAGACGCTAGACCGTCTGTACGCCATCTCGAGCAAGTTGCTGATATGGACTGTATATATGACTCAAGGAACAACGCAAGTCTTACAAGCCATTACCGCAGTGATCCTTGTTTGGGCCACAGAAGCCACCCTGGCCACAGCACTGCCCATCAAATGGACCGCCGGCACAAGTATAGCCTTCCGTCAAGCGACGTCAAGCGACGTCAAGCGACGTCAAGCGACGGAGTTATTTTCGTGACATGAGCCCGAAAACTCGGCTTGGCTTTACCTGATTCGGTTAGCCGTCGACGGTAAGACGTCGAGATCATCTGGGGGCTTGACGCACCATCCTTGAGCGCAGTGCTCAACGGACTCACCGCAGTATCCCGACGCGCTGCAACACCCACCAAAGTGAGACCCGCCGCACTTATACCCGCTGGAGCCGCCGCACGTCCCATCTGGCGAGACCTTGGGGTCGCCGGAGCATGTCCCGAACGCCGCTTGACAGCCGGCGCCGCAGTGATCTGGCGACTTTCCGCACCATCCTTTGGAACTGCAGCAATCTCCGAAGCCGGAGCCCTTGCATTTCAAGCCCCCGGGCCCCGCGCACGACCCATCTGAGGAGACATCCGTGGGACGTGGCGCGGCGGTAGTTGTCGGGCTGGCGGAGGCGCAGTCTCCAAATGCCGGCTGACACGCCTGGCCGCAGTGGTCAGGGGAGCGGCCGCACCAGCCAGCCGAGCTGCAGCAGTCGCCAAATGGGGACCCTTTGCAGGTGAACCTGCTGTTGCCTCCGCAGGAGCCATCGGGGGACGTGTTGGAAGGGGAGGGGTTCCCGGGAGGAGGAGTAGTTGTCGTCATCGTCGTCGTCGTCGTCGTCGTCGTC
>LFRF01000001.1:2150834-2196225 GCA_001189435.1 Tolypocladium ophioglossoides CBS 100239 | reverse complement strand
GCTGGAAACGCTGCAGGATCCGAATTCTTGCTGGCTGCATCAACAATGTGGATTAGCCGGCCGCGTTAATGGCATGAAAAGAGTTCACAGTCTTACCAGCCACTGCCGCAGTGCTCGACGAGGGCGCCACAGGTCCCATTCTTGCTGCAGCAGTTGCCAAACACCACGTCGCAAGTGTATCCATTGGCACCGCCGCACGTCCCGTCAGGAGTTGTGCCGGTCTGCCACGGAAGCTTCGTGTTCCTGGGCGGGGGAATCGTGCAATTGCCGGAATAGCATCTCTCGAAACTGCAGAAGTCGTCTCCTGCGCCGCACATACCCTGACTGTTACAGCAGTCACCCCATTTGCCTCCGCACAGGAGGCCGTCAGCAGCAGGACCGCATTTTCCATCCATGGAGTACTCGGACGGGAAGCCGGTACAAGCACCTTCCCAGCAGGTGCCGGGCGCACAATCCTCCCTGGGATAATCAGCGATTCGATGCAGCTCAAAGGCTGTCAAACCCTCACTCTTTGTCGCCACAGCTCCACGTCTCCGAATTGCAGCATTGGAAGTCTGTGCCGGAGCAAGATTCATTGCCATGCTTGGGGCCGCAGAAGCCGTCCGTAGACACAGGATATTGGACGTCTGGGCAGGCAGTGGTCAGAATGGAAGGACCTTGGTGGGAGCTGGCGTGCTTCGTACATCCTTTGACGCAGTACTCCGCGTTTGGCGTGATATTGCTGCAGTCACGTTTGACGCTGGGGTTCAGCGTGAAGAAGTTCTCGACTGTGTTGGCGTATCTCATTGCCAGCTCCGTGCAAGTGTAGTAGTTCACAGCTGGAGGGGCCTTTGCCTTGTAACGACAAACAACATCACCAATGTTTGGCAATGCTTGGGCAATCATGGCCCCTAGACCGAGCTGCAGTACAAACCTCATGGCCGAGGTAACGAGTGGCAGAGGCTGGACCACGGGCAATCCAAAAGATCACGGTTGGCTTTCTATGTGTTGCTCCGAGTTGAGGGATGGGATGCAGAGGAGATTATGTCGACTTTGCGTGCGCGACGGGGTGCGGAAGTACATACTTGTACCATCAGCTACGGACTGACTGGGCAGGTCTGGATTGATGGCAACCAATGCCACATAATGGCCCTGTGAGGTCGAGGTCCTTCTAGAGCCCTTGTCAGTTGGGTTACAAGTGCACACCGCCAGAGGCTTGGTCCTACCTGACCAACAGGGACGTCATCAGGTTACCGGAATAAGTCCTGTGTACTCCGTATTACTCGTACCCTCGAAATAGAGGCGGCCTCGCCACATCTTGCCGTCTTGCAGGGGTGCTCTGTAATGTCTCTTGGACTTCTCAGGCACATTGCGCACGGAGCATTGGTGACAGGACCAACGGAGATTCGCCGCATGGTCGAGGATGAGGGCATCACACCACGCCTCAACGAAACCGCCATGGTCAAGTCCTTCACCTACCGAGGGACCAGCTGGGTGGGCTCCGACGACGCGGAGACGTACGCGCTGAAGCGCGCGTTTGCCGACGAGAGCTGTCTGGGTGGCACCATGATCTGGTCTGTCGACTTCGATGCCGAGACGGGAGGAGGAGAAAGCCCGAACCAGCATCGTTCCCCAGAGCGTGCCACCGTCATCCCCATGGCACACACCACGGTCCCCGGGGGGGCCACGTTCACGCTTGGGCAGGGTGCGGCCTCGGACATAGCCAGGCTCCCCCGCGACGGCAACCAGAACAGCCCTCAGGGCCCAGGCGCCGACAAGTGTGGCTCGTGCAGCTTCTTCCGCCTCATCACGTCGACATGCTGCGGAACAGAAGGCTCGGTGGCCAACCCCATCGAGATCCCGGCCGACACCCTTCTCCCGATGCATGTCCCGTTGCCGGCCGGCTTCATTTCGAGCCAACCCTTCACCGACATCGACGGCAACAAGGTGCCCTCGGGTCAGCCCTTGCCCAAGGAAACCGTCATGCCGCGTGGCACCTCCTTTCCCGCACCTTTCATCATCCCCGCCGGGCAGCCGCTGCGGGAGGGCGAGGACGACGATAGGGCTGGCAATGGGACGCTCATATGGATCTCGCCTGATCTTTGGAACAAGGACCAACCCGAGGTCAGATGCTTTCTACCGTGCACTTTCGTCTTGCCTCTTGGCCGAATATGACCGTCACCATCGACTATCCGCGCGTAACTCGGACCGACCCCGTCAAGAAGACGGAGGGAACCATGACTTTCCCCCCCATAACACTGAGCCTATGGCCGATAAAGACAATAGTAGTCGAAGATGACGACCCGGAGCACACCCAAAGTCTGAGAAAGTCAACTCCTGTGCCGGAAACAACGACAACCTGGCCCTCGACGGAGTGGTGGGACGACGATGGACAAGGTCAGACTACTCGACCTCCATCACCCCCTCCTCCGCCTCCGCCGCCTTTTCTTTCTCTCCGCGGACTTACCATCCGGACTGGTCCGCCATTCCCTACCGTCGCCCCATGCGCATATCCTGGGCCTGCATGTCCACCAGATACTGGACATGATCCGGATGACCCAGAGGGTGGCGGCGAGAACCCTGGGCCTGACGAAGCGGAAGAGCAACGAGAGCAGGACGACACGTGTATTCTTCCGGAGCCAAATAATCCCGACAAGCCAGGCGACGGCCCCGAGCCAAGCGACGGCCCCAAGTCAGGCGACGGGCCCAAGCCAAGTGACGGCCCCAAGCCAGGCGACGGCCCCAAACCTGAGCCAGAGCCCAAGAAGGACAAGCCGGACACCGCATATCCTGCTACAACAGCGGACAATGGTCGTACCGCTGGCGAGTCATCATGGCCATCGAGCGCTTCTGCAAGTCCATCAAGGGCGAGACGCTTTCGGCGGGATACTACCACGAGAAGACAGGAATGGGGTTCCTCGTCGCGCACGGACTGGGAAGTCGCCCTTGTTAAGATTATCAGCAGCATCGAGATCAAAAAAAGGTTGCGAGTGGACGGTCGACGAGGGCGAGTGTGGCGTCGAGCTGCGCAAGCCAATTGACCAGTGCGACACGTCGTGGGAGGACAGAAAGCGGGGAGGCACCATGGAGAACAACTGCGTCAAGTGGAGGATCGACCCCAATGCCGTCTGATTGCGTATCCAGTCCTGTACGCCGTACTGACCTGAGTCGAGGGCTTCTCTCGGTCGGGTGGCAAAGTTGCCCCGTACAGCAGCGTAACTTGTCTTGTTATGTAGACCTTGTTGTACTCCGTACTTTGCTTGACTCCCARGGACCCTTGACCTCCCTCTCCAGACACAACAAGGACTGCAAGAAAGGGGTACGAGTGACAAGCCGGGGACTGTTCATCCGCCTGGACCAGAGATGGAGGAGGCAGGTGGTGTTTTGTGACATGTATTCAGTCGTGGTCAGCCCAAGGGGCTATTAATAGGGGCGAATCACTGCACGATCCCTCCCCACGTCCATTATCCTATTGTCACGCTCGACGCTGCAAAGATTCGACGGCCCAACTCCCGAGCTTCACGGCCTGCCTTTACTCTTCACGGAATCTAGTGGCGGACTTGTGGAGAAGCCCCGAGCCCACTACAAGTGTGAGAGGCAGCCACTGACGCGCACTGCACTGGGCGACCACCTCATTCCTCGCATCATCGCGTCTTCATACGATCCAGCTCATCAACACCACCTCCCAATCCAGACGGCCCCCCCCCCTGCTGCACGCTCATCATGGCCGGCGCCGTCAGCGGCGGCTACTTCCCCGTGTACCCGCACCACGGCGACCTGCCGGACCCGGAGGTGCGCACTTTCATCACCAACTTCTACCACATATCGGACCGGCCGGACGCCAACGAGCTGTGGATCAGCTACTTCACCAAGGACGCGCATGTCACCGTCGGCAACGACAACGCGCGCGGCGAGCAAGGTATCCAACCAACAAGCAAATCCCCCTTCCCCATAGCCATGGCCGAGAAATACCACCGGCCGACTAACACCCGGCGCCAAACAGAGATCCGCCAGCTGCGAGGCAGCATGTGGACCACCGTCCAGGAGCGTAAGCACACTGTCGCCAAGGTGTTCCCCGGCCGGTTCCAGGACCCGGACGCGGGTGGGCCGCCGGAGTGCGAGGTGATGCTGTTTGGCGAGGTGAACTTGCGCACCAGAGACGGCCAGGAGGCGGCGGTGCCGTGGGCGGGACACGCGGTGCTGACCAAGGAGGCCGAGGGCGAGCGGGAGGAGTGGAAGTTTGCGCGTTATCGCGTTTGGCTGCAGAGGTAGAAACGGGCATGCGTGTTTGCCCCATGTTTCCCCTGTTCCTTGCTGCTGCCTTCTTTACGTACTGCAGGAGCATGAATGGTACCGCTTGGCAATTAATACCCTCAAGAGCTAGACTAGTGCTATATAGTATCATCTGTCCCGTAGCATGGACGTCCTAGGATCGTGCCCGAACACGACGCGGCGGGGTCCGAGAATCCGATCGCCGGCGTTTCCTGTTGCCTCGCGAGGATGTGTCAGAATCGCTATACGACGAATAGCTCGACAGCGACTCCGAGTCAGACGAGTACCGCGGCGCAGGGAGAGCTGGCTTCGGCATGTTTTGGAGGAACTCTCTCATCTCTTCGGTAAGAGCACCCATGCCAATGCTCGTGAAGTCGTTGATGGAGAATCTGATATTCCGGGCATTGTCCTTGGGGAACATGCCCTCGAGGTTMGGCCGCAGAACCTCGTCGGTCGTTCGTTGCCTCAGTTTTTGCAAGCCAATTTCCTCGACGATGCTCTGAAACAGTATCTTGATGAAGATGCGGCTCCTGGACGTCGTCTCGTCTTCGTTCAGGTGGATGACCGACAGGCAGTGCCAGCCGATGGAATCCACTCCGAGCATGTGTCCAAACAGCTGGGCAATATTCCGCAGCTTGTTGTTTTCATATCGGTGGATCGTCTCGTAGTACTTTGCGAATGCCTGCTCAAAGAGATCGCACCACAGACGGTTGATCTTGGCAAATCGCTCGCCAATCAGGCCAAAGAACTTGGTGTACGTCTTCTCTTGTGAGCAACACTCGACAATCATCGACGGCAGCTCTGGCTCCTGGCCGGCAGGAAGGTTGATTTTCATGAGTTTGTGCACGGCCTCCTCGGGGTCGGCACTCGACATGATGGTGAGATAGATGGTCCTCCGCAGGTTGACCAGGTCGGCGTTGGACTGGTCCTTGATCTCCATGGCTTTGGTCTCCTCGTTCTCCTCTTCCGAGCTTTCATCCTCATCCTCGTCGTCGCCGTCTTCGTCGTCGTCACTAGCCTCGCCCAAAATTTCGGCCCTGAGCTTCTTATACGCCTCCTCGTTTTCCTCCCAGTCGGCATCAAACTTGAAAATGTTGAGTCCGTCCTGCACGTCAATTTCGCCTTCCAAGTTCGCCTGATGCGTAATCTGGTCCTCCTCCTCAACCAGGTCCAGCTCCTCCTTGATAGCCGGGTTGTCCTTGAACTTGTCTTTTCGAACCTGAAACAACACCTCGATCATGTACTGAGTTCGCTTGTCGATGTCGGCTTCGTGTAGGATATTTCTGAACTGGTCGAACACCGCCATGGCAATCGAAGGCTGCATCTCCTCCACGTACTGCCCGACCTCGCGGCAGAAGCCCACCGCAATCTCCACACTGTCGTCCGTCGGCTTGTGTAACAGCAGGAGGAGGATCTGTCCGGCCAGCATCTCGTGCTGGACTTGCTGGTTGATGAGGTGCGCAAGGAATGTCGTCGAGGACAGGCACACGGCTTTGTCGTTTCGCTTGAAGCCTTTTCTGAACTGCATAACCAGGCGCTTGATCAGCAGCTCTCCGACCTGCGGCAGCTTGGTGTTGACAATGGCCGCCATGGCAGCGTAGATGGGCGTGAACGGCAAACTCGCCGCCTGTGCCTTCATGATTGACCGGCAGAATAAGCCCCTCCCGCGAATCAGGTTCTCGCCAAACAGCTCAGGGACGATGTGCTTGATGTTGGCCGTGTTGACCTTGTTGATCAGGCCGTTGATGCTCTTCTTCAGGGCCTCCCAAGCCATGCGCTGGTACTCCTTGCTCGTCTTGTCCGTGATCTGTGCCTGCAGCGCCCTGAGCCTCGCCGGGGGGATGTATGTTCCTCCCGATCGCATGTTGAGGAGCTTCTCGTACTCTGCCTTTGCGGTCGCCTGCTTCTCCTCTTCGGTGCGCACCGGCGGCGGAGTACGCTCACGCCTCGCTGGGCGGTACGAGTCGCCGCCATCACGGTGAGCTCCTCGCTCGCCCACTCGCTCGCGGCGCGGAATGTCCACTCCGGCGGACGCCATGGTCGTCGGGTGCTGTGATGTCGTGGATGATGACTTGCGGAGCAGGATGCAGGGGATGCAAGTTCGCGATCAGGCTGGCGACTGGACTGTCTGGCGCACTTTGAGGTCGGAGAAAATAAAGGTGCACGGACCGACGAGGCTGCGTGCGCCACACCATCGCTGCACCGCCACGCCACTAGCTCTCGAATCTCCTGAATCGCGTCTAAATTTCGGGCCAGCGTGGTATCCCACGGCGCATCGCGTTGTCGTCTTGAGCTTTCACAGGCGAACTCTCAACACCTTCCAATCACATTCCTTTGAATACCTTCTATAGCACGGTCGTTGCGCCCGCCTGCGTCTCTACAATGGTAAGTACCGCCTCCTTGCTCCCCGAGGGCAATGGGCTGCTCCATCGTGCGCCGCCACTGACGCGATTGCGCAGCTCGACAAACTCGTTGGCCTCGCCATGCTCGTGGCTGCCTCCGTCGTCTTTCTCTACTACACTATCTGGACGCTTCTTATGGTTCGTCTTCTGCGCTGTGCCTCCTCGAGCTTTCGCATTGTGCTAACCGTCGGCCCCAGCCATTCGTCGACGACGACCACCCTCTCCAGAACTTCTTCCTTCCCCGCGTTTGGGCCGTCCGAATCCCCGTCATCCTCGTTCTCCTGGGTTCCGCCGTCGTGGGTTCCTTCTTGGGCATGGTCATGATTCGAAGCAACCGGAAGAAGGCCGCCAAAGCCAGGGCTGCGGCCAAGAAGAAGGCGTAAGCGGAGGCCCGTGTTCAACAAATTACTACTGTAGTACAGAAACGAGTCGTGACGGAATCGCAAGGTGTGGTTCACAAGCACCCGTTGCATCCTATTAGACTCCCCGCCTGCGAGAACAAGGCAGGGTGCCCAACTGAAGGCAAGGGGCCCACAATCACAAGAGGAGGCAGTGTTGGAACGGGTATCTTTTACGTTTCTACCTAATAGGAGGCACTGCCAAACCAAAGCTGTCCAGACAAAATGAGTGTACCAATGAAGCCAATGCACCCAACAGAGCATAACAAGTTAATGATGAGGGGGGAAGCGCGGAACTCAAAGAAGCAATCACCCAATAGGTAATCCATGACTCGAGCCACATAGCTGCCTTGCCTGTCCCAGTGTGAGGCCAAGCAAGAACATACCACTGCCAATCCATGCCCGCAGCATCAGCAAAGCTCCCACAATGCACTTTCCAGCACCGGTACAAGTGCCTCCAGCTCGCGAGACTCAGCATTGCACCTCAGTCAGAAATCAGACTCTCTGGTCAGCAAAATCGAGAACTTCACAATCATCCTCGAAGAACCCATCCTCGTCTGGGTCTGCCTGGCGCACCCCGCGTCGTCGCCTGGTCGTAACCACGATTTGCTCCCCGTCCCCGTCCCCGTACTGCATCACCCGCTCCATGGCTGATGGAGGCAGAGCAAGGTGATCGTCAGGTCCTGCCTCGCCGTCGTCATCGGGGCCCAAAGGTAGTCCCAAGTCGATCTTCACCGTCGGGATATCTTGCCCGAAAGCCCAGGCGGATGTAGCCGTCGCCTCGCTGGGCTCCAAGTCTCCTACCAGGAGCCGCTTCTTCTTCTTCTTTTTGGATGACGGCTGGTCCTCCAAGGTGGTATTGGCAAGAAGAACAGACGCCGACTCCAGCTGCGCAGCCGTTCCGCCCCTGCTATACTCACAGAGTACCACGCGACGATCCGTGTGGAATGGCTGGTACGGGGCGCTCGACTCAATCTCTGCCTGCGGGATCGCAGCATCCATACCATGAACCAGAGGAGTAGAGCGAGCCTGAGCCTTGAGTGTCATGGTATTCCCAGCCTCCATTTCGGCATCCGAGAGCTCGAGATACTCTTCTGGGGCGCCCAAGTCTACAATCTGGCGCACAATGGGGGCAACGACATCGTCAGGGAGCAGCGGCACCTCGAAGTCCTTGTGCTTGTTCGCACGAGCAATGCGCTTCCCAGCCACTGTTGACGCGCGGCGAGCTTTGCAAGGGAACATGCGGACCAAGCCTCCACCGACGGAAACCAGGACGTGGGTCTTTCGACTCTTGAGCCAGGTAGCGCACGCTGCCGACGGCGAAGCGGCACTCGGCGGCAGGGAAACGCGATTCTCTCCCGTATGCCGCAGTTGATTGATGGCAGTCCCAGTCTTCCCAAGAGAGTGACTGATGCTGGCAGCAATAGCTCGGCCACCCTGGGCGGCCGAATCTCTCAGGGTGTTTGCAGGGGTGGCTGGAATGTTGGCACTGCTGCGGCGAGAGCGTGTCACGAAAGGCCTTGCAGCTTGATAAGCGGCCCCGAAGGCGCCAGATGCAATCGAAACAGCAGAGCTAGACGCTTCGGATGTTTCTGCCACGCTCTTCGAGGCCACCTTGCGGCGGCGAGGGGCCGGCCACATGAAGGAACTGAAGGGCATGTCCAACAAATGCACCGTCCCCCTTTCTGTGACCACTGCCAGCCTCTCTCCCTGTGGTTCTGTCCATGCAACATCGACTATGCGCGTAGCTGTCATGCGTACGAACTGTGCGATTTGCCGGACCTGGGGTCCGCTGCTGTCGTTCCTGGACAGTGTCGTCTGGAGGGGCGAGGAGTGCGTGTGTTGAGCCCGCATCAAGTCCCACACGGTCTGGACGTCCCCCTTCGTGCTAGCCGTGAAGAGCGCAAGAGAAGAGGGAGAAAACGCCATGAAACTGCATCCCAACGGACTTTCGAAGGTTGTCAGAGGATGTATCGAAGGTGAATTCGCCAACGTCTCCATGTCTAGGACGGAGACTCGGCCGGGTTCCTTGACGGCAGCCTGCGCAGCTGTACCGTGCGTGGGCAGAAACTGCGCTGCATCAGTTTGAGGAGAGCGCGAGCCTGCCCAGTGCTGTGGCGGTGATCTTGCTTGCTGCTGTTGCGACTGCGGGCTAGAAGGCTTGTTCCAGTACGAGTTCCACGCATGCAAGCCCTGCTGCCCAACCCACTTGGCGCCCTGTATGAGTTCCTGGGTAGTCTCGCGCATAATCTTGTTCACCATACTGTCCGAAATAGGTTGATCTACGGAGGACGAAACGGGCGGCAAATGAGGCGGTGTCAGGGAAGAGACTCCAGGAGCTCGCCCGAGGATGGGCACCGGCAAATGCGCCCGCAGTGAGATCTGAGACGATGGAGCCGCAGGGCAGTACGCTAGCCAGCGCCCGTTGAGTGCGAAGATCGGGATTTGCGGACTAGGTCGAAGGGGGGTGGCAGAGGGGTGCATCTTATTGCTCTCCTCGGTGACCTCACCACGATGGCTGTGTTGGAGAGTAGTCCACAGCTTTCCGGAACAGGCGAAGAGATGCGCATTCTGCGCCTCGAGGAGCTGCCGGTATACCCAGCATTCACCGGTAACTCCTGAACAGATGGCGATGGTTCCAACGTCTGCCTCGATGGCAAATGCTCCAGCTGGAGGTGGTGGTCGGAAGAGCGGGCTGGATAGGGAAACTTCTGTGTTGATGGGCACCTTCTGCGTCTGGAGAAGGACGTCGACCAACTTGTTCGTCTTGAGGGAGTATACCTCCACAGCGGTCTGGTAAGATAGCAGCACCGGAGACGGGCGAGCCTCGAATCCCTCTGGTTGGGCAAACCCTTGGCGCGGGCTCGAAGTAACGTCCGATGCTGTATCGGCAGCGGCTCCAACATCTGTGGCACGTTGAGGCAGTACAGGGCCATGTACAACCACCGCCACCAGGGGGAAGAGGGCATCGTTCTTACCACTGACCGTCCACGGAAGAATCTTGGCATAATGGACGCCGCCACGAAGCCCTTTCAGGCTCGCCACCAGGTCCAGGCCTCTCTTACCGACAGCATAGACTTGCAAGCCGCCTTCGTAGCCGGCCAGCACCACGTTGTCCGACCCGGCGGAGTTATCGGCGGGCGGCAGCCTGTCAAGGCCGAAGAAGAGCCCATGGCCTCCCGCCTTCATGCCACCGGACTGGGGTGTGATGGTTAGATCCAGGTCCTGAGCTCCGTAGAAGTGCGCTTGCGGCTGGTGAGGGAGAGGCGGATGCGGGCTGGCCCGAGAATTGGGGTACTGGGAATGAAGCGAACTCCGTCGGTAAGCCGCAGTTGATGCTGCTCGCGGCGGAGTCCCAGGGATGTGGTACTGCGCATCCATTTGGAAGCTGAGGGGGCGACGGTTGCTATGGGGAGGCGAGGGCGAAGCTGGGGACGGGCTCATAAAAAGTCGCTGGGCAGCCCAGCCATGATGCAGACGGCCCGAGTCTTCGTACGAGGACGGCTGCGTCGGCGGTGATTCACTCGTCAAGTTGATGAGATTGCCGGGGGAGCCTGCCATAAAGGCACCTCCTCTTGCCCATTCATTCGCCATGCTTGGGGCGGTGCTTGCAGAGATCGAGGTTGTGGACAGAGCCTCCAACAGGGGCGATGCGGCGTGCTTGTCATGTTCAGGTAGCGAGGGCCTGATCTCGGGCGTGATTGCAGGGGGCGAGGATGCGTCGGAGGCAGGGCCGCTCTTAGGAGAGTTGATGTTGCTGCTGCTGATGTGACCGTTGCTGCTCAGGACCCGTGTCAGTCAGGCAGGCTGACGAGGAGTCACGCGGCGGAGGGCAGCACAATGGGGGGGCAAACAGCACTCACGAGAACTTGCCAGCAGCCTGCTTGGTCACCGCCGCAGCGATTCCGCCGCTTTCTTTGGCATGTTTCTTGTCTTTCTTGCCTGTGCAGAGGCGTGTCAGTCCAGCTCGCGGGGACGCGACGCGGTACCAGCCGCGCACCGCGCGGTGCCGCCGTCTGGGTTCCAGGACATACTAGGCATTCAACTGGTGTTTTGCGTCGCAAGGAGCAGTTTCCCGCCCCTGAAGAAATCCGAGGCTTGTGCTTCCGCAAAGCCTTCTGCGCCAAGGCCAAGCTCGAGGTTTGCGAAGCGGTTCGTGGGAGCGTCAAGCCCCGAGTGCGACGCCGGAGAGGGACACGGTAGAGGGGCAACGGACAGATACGGGAGGGGTTCCTTATCAAGGTGGCGGTGGTATGCAGGAACAGCAACGGCACGCCGTCGCGGTTGAGGCGAAACTTGTGTGCAAATTAAAAACAAAGCAAAGAAAGGTAGGGAGAGCGATTCCACGATGCAAAAGAAGGACAAAGACGGGCGTCGTTTGGAGCTGGTTCGCGGGTTGATATGCAAGCGGGAGTTTGGTGAAGCAGTCAAGCTTGGGAGAGGCGGAGCTCGGCCCCGGGAGTGGCGATGACTGCTACGGCGGGGGCGGGCACTACTGTGGGCGTGCCAGGCTGCCCGTGGGCGGGCACGTTGGCACTGGGCAGGCGGCTGCAGGGGCCTCTGCAACGTGCTAAGCCCAGCTGAGATAGAGGCGGGGAGACGAGCTCGGGGTGGGACAGTGCGACGCCCCGTGGCTCAGGCGCCTGTTAGTGGACGTTCTCGGGACCTAGGTATGCCTTGGCGTATGCAGCTGGACGAAAGCATGCGAACATTCATCGACGGCTTGCTACCGAGGGAGGAAGGTATGTAGGCAGGTCCCTTGCCTTGTTCATGCTGACGACCCCCATGTCACGATACCTGCGTGCTATTACTGCCGCCAACTGGCAGGCGGCAACGGCGCAAGTCTTCAAAGAGGTATTCCGTACCTACTTCGTACCGACTGGGCTGCACCTCGTGCTGACTCACCGGTGACCACCCTTTCCCAGCCGCCCAGAACGGTGACAGTGCGCTTCCTCTCCTTTCCCGCCCCCCAGAACAGACGCCACCGCCTGGTGACACGCCGCGACAACGTGTCAGGTGAGCATGCCATGACGCAGGCCCAGATCCTGGTGAGAGGCGAAATGGGATTGATGAATCGGCTCGGGCTCGGGCGAAGCGGGATGGAATGAATGCAAGGCACGAGCGGGCTGATGGACAGTGGCGCATCTGAGCCACACGGACCAACTCTGTTGCTGCCGGATGCAGCAGCGACATGCCGCGATGATGCTGGGATGGACGATATTTCAGACGCGCCACCCACGGCTGGACTTATCAAGAGACCAAACCGAGGTCAACCTCTGAATGTCTATTCAAAATTAATTCGCTTGCTAGCGAAGCCGGCATTCCGGCTGCTGACATTTACGGCATCGTCGAGGACCCTCGCCCTCCAGTCTTCTATCAATCCCCACGTCAGCCACTTCTACACGACCAGTCAACCACCTGTTGCTGCCTGAACAAAGTGACTACAGCGGCTAACCTTCCAGGCCCCCGTCACAGGCTCGCAAGTTACAACGGAGTATATGGCCATCACATCGACAACCCTCAACCGGCGTACAAGCCTGGCGACAGCATCAGCGGCCGTGTCTTTCGCCAAGTGCCCATCCTCGTCGGCGCAGAAGATGCAGAAATCACGATCCAGCTCGTCGGTCGCGCAAAAGCCACAATCACTGAATGGAGCGATCACATGGGCGAGAGTCAAGTCAGCTTCGGCTCCAGTGTCGACTTGCTTTCTCCGGACATGACGCCGCAGACGCTACATCGCGGACCGCTAGACATACCTCGCACTGTCTCTGGACTGGCGGATGAAGAACTTGGAGCCGAAGGGTTTCAAAAGGGCATCAGCAAGTCATGACCATTTTCCATCGCGATACAGCACAACAATCGCGTCTGATGAAGTCGAGGAAGTCAATTCTGAGGAGACAGTTGATGAACTGTATCGGCAGCATACTTACATCCCTATTGATGAACAAGGCCACGTCCAGGCACAGGCACTGCCATCAAGCTCATGCCTCGCCGGAAATGCGACGAAGGCCAGTTTCTTGACGGCTACGTCGAGTACTTCCTGCAAGCCCGCCTCCTCTTGTCTTTTTCCAGGAACAAACAAGTAGCCGTGGCACCAATCCAAATCTGTAGCTCTGTAGCTCCAATGGAAGCCTCAACCGGCTTGGAGTTTCGGACGTTGCGATCCGCGGCGGCGTTGCACAACAAGTGCTTTTGGAGCACGGGGTCCGAACTTGGTTTCGAGGTCGGGCACCAGCAACCTACTAGTTCGACGCCGCCGGGCCTGTGCCGTTCACGATTCGAGCCGTATGCCAAAGTGCGCAAGGGATGGCGACAAAGTGGAGCCGCATCGACAGGATCTTGACATCACGGTAAAGCCTGGCAACCTCAGCCTCAACACTACGGTTTCCGCCTTGGGATCGTGACGTGCAACGTGGCGCCCGGGACGGTACTTTTCAAAGGCACTTATCACGAGCAGTTGAGGCGCGAAATATGACACAGCTCGATCAGCAGAAGAGTCTCATTATGCCCTGCGGAATGGATACGAAGCCCCTGGATGCGGGGTCCATTTTGAGCGTCAAGCCATTGGACGTGAGCGATACGACGTCTGCAGGAGGTACGCAACCAGTTACAAAACCATCACCTAGCTTCAAGACGCACAACTTGAAGCGATCCTACGAACTGGACTGGGAGCTTATCCTAGATGTTGGAGGCAGGGAGACGAGGTTGGAGGGAAACAAGACATTGATGTGTTGTAAGCGCGCCCGCTGGGCAATGAGCAATCCGACGTTGTCTTATCCTAATTGCCGCACTCCAACGAGCTAATCATATTCAGGCGGTGCGGTCGGCAACATATGTCCCCGTACGAAGTGCGTACGAGTACGGAGTACGGATTATTATTACAACCATCAACGTGGGCCCCCACAAAGTGGGGGACCGAACCCGTTGACTGAGAGTCGGGACCTGATCGGCGTGGGGGGTCGGAGCCGGTTCCAGTCCCTACTTGAAGCTCTGCCTCTCCTTTCTCTTTCCTAATTTCTTGTCTTGCTGTTGTTCTTGGTAGGGGAGACACGCTGCTGAGACCTCCTTGAGTTGTAGTATCGTCGGTGTTCCAACAGTCGAACCACTTACACGCCACTAACACTGGTGAGAGAAGTCATCATGTCGCACTCCAGCACGCAGCTCAGCTCCGGCTGGAGCTTCAAGCAACAGGATTGGCCGTCTGATCAATGGCTCCCGGTCGCCAATGTCCCTACACAGGTACACGTGGACCTGCTAGCAAACAAAAAGTATTCCAAGCTAAAACGACACGCAAAGCCCAGCTGAGCTAACAACCTGCATAGAATTCCAGATCCATTCGTCGACCTCAATGAGCGTGCCGTACAATGGGTTGGTGAAAAAGTCTGGGTCTACCGCGTGTCATTCACCGTGCCCGAAACCCCCTCCACTAGGGATGCCGTCACGACGGACCTCGTGTTCGAGGGCCTTGACACGTTTGCAACCGTCTCCCTCAACGGCACGGAGATTCTCAAGGCAGACAACATGTTTGTGTCATACCGCGTCAACGTCGTGAACGGCATCAAGCCCGGCAGCGAGAACCTTCTTGAAATCGTCTTCGACTCTGCCCTGCTCCGGGGACGGGAGCTCGTCAAGGAGCACAGCCATGAGCACAACTTCCTCGTCAGGCAGACCGAGGCCGGCCGCATCCCGGTGCGTAAAGCGCAATACAACTGGGGCTGGGACTGGGGCCCGATCCTCATGACGGCCGGCCCCTGGAAGCCGGTCCGTCTTGAGCAGTACGTGGCCCGGGTGGACGATGTCTGGGCCGAGAATGAGGTCGGCCCGGATCTGAAGACGTGCTCGGGAACCATCTATACCAGAGTTGCGGGTGACCTCGGCAAGGACGACAAGGTTTTGGTGTCGTTGTCCAAGGACGGAAATGTTGTCTTGGAAGAGTCAGCCAGCATCGATTACAACGGCCAGGCGGCCGTCCCCTTCAAGCTCGTCGACCCCGAGCTCTGGTATCCCCTCAGCTACGGACCGCAGTCCCGCTACCAACTCCGCTCCAAGCTCCTCCGCGGCAACGGCGCCGAACTGCACTCGGCGTCCAAGCTCGTCGGCTTCCGCCGCACGCAGCTCGTCCAGGAGCCTGACGCCCACGGCAAGTCCTTCTACTTCCGCGTCAACAACGTCGACGTCTTCGGCGGCGGCTCCTGCTGGATCCCGGCCGACAGCTACCTCGCGCGGGTGCCCGCGCAGCGCTACCGCGACTGGGTCGCGCTCATGGCCGAGGGCAACCAGGTCATGCTGCGCGTCTGGGGCGGCGGTGTCTACGAGGACGACGCGCTGCTGGACGCCTGCGACGAGCTCGGCGTGCTAGTCTGGCACGACTTCCAGTTCGCCTGCGCCAGCTACCCGGCGTACCCCTCGTACCTCGAGAGCCTGGAACGCGAGGCGAGGCAGCAGATCAGGCGCCTGCGGTGGCATCCCTCCGTGCTTCTCTGGGCGGGCAACAACGAGGATTACCAGGTCCAGGAGCGGGATAAGCTGGACTACGACTTCGAGGACAAGGACCCGGGGTCGTGGCTCAAGTCGACCTTTCCAGCGCGCTATATCTACGAGCACTTCCTCCCGAAGCTCGTCGAGGAAGAGGACCCGTACATGATCTACCACCCCAGCAGCCCCTGGGGCGACGGAAAGCCGACGGCGGATCCAACCGTCGGCGACATCCACCAGTGGAATCGCAAGTCACCCCGGAATACTCACCCCCTGAACTCGTATAGCTGACATGCGTGTCTTACCAGTCTGGCACGGCGCCATGAACAAGTATCAGGAAGCCTCCATCCTCGGCGGCCGCTTCGTCAGCGAAATCGGCATGGAAGCCTACCCGCACCTGTCCACCATCCAGCGCATGGCCAGCTCCGCCTTGCAGCTCTACCCGGGCTCCATGGTCCTCGACTTCCACAACAAGGGCATCGGCCACGAGCGCCGCATGACGACGTACATCGTCGAGAACTTCCGCCCCGTGTCCGCCACGACCGACAGCCTCGGCGCGCACGCGCACCTCACGCAGGTCGTCCAGGCCGAGACGATGCGCTTCGCGTACAAGGCTTGGCGCCGCGACTGGGGCAGTCCCAGCGAGGGACGTAGGTGCGGCGGCGCGCTCGTCTGGCAGCTCAACGACTGCTGGCCGACCATGAGCTGGGCCGTCGTCGACTACTACCTCGTCCCGAAGCCCGCCTACTATGCCATTGCGCGCGCCCTCCGCCCGCTCGACGTCGGCGTCGCGCGCACGTACCACGACTGGACGCAGACGGGCTACTACATCGACGAGAATTCGCAGCTGTGCACCGGCCAGGTCGACCAGACGCTCCCCGCGCGCGAGGGCACCTTTGACGTCTGGATCGCTAGTAGCAGTGTGCAGCCCGTCGACGCACATGTCGCCGTGCGCTTCATCTCTGTCAGGACGGGCAAGGACATCTGCCCGGCCCTGAGTACGTCCATCACCGCAGCCCCCAACGCCACCACCGAAGTCCTCACCAAGAAACCCCTCCAGCCATCCATCCCCAGCGCAGACGACCCAACTAAGCCCTTTGACGTATCCCAATACGACCCGTACGTCGTGCACACCGTGCTATCCGTCAACGGCTCCGTCGTCGCCGCGGACACGGCCTGGCCCGACCCCGTCAAGTTCCTCGACATGGGAGACCGCGGCGTCAGCTTCGTGGTCTCGCCCGCCGGGGACGAGTTGGTCGTCAAGTCGCAGCGGCCCGTCAAGGCGTTTGTGTTTGAGGAGGTGGAGGGGCTGAAGCTGAGCGACAACGGGTTTGACATTATGCCTGGGGAGGCGCAACGTGTCAAGGTGAAGGGGAGCTTAACGGCGGATAGGCTGCGGTGGACGTACGTCGATGCCCCTAGCGCGTCGTTGAAGATTCGCTGAGGCAGGTCTAAATGACGAGTGTAGATGGTCGATATGTCCTGTGGACTGCCAAGAGAAGGTGCTCATGGCCCCACAGGCACGAGTCGCGGTGGCTGTTGACCCCCATGTTCCAATGTGCGTAGTACTTTGTACTCCGTAGCGCACTTTGTAATATTACTTCGTACTAATCACTTCGTACTTCGTACTCGTTACGGACTACTTCGTACCTTGCCTTCGATAGGTAGGCACGAAGCACACCAACCCCTGCAGGTACATGTCCAAGTCCTCCGCCTCCACTCCATCTCCTCCAGCTTCATCTCCTTCAGCCTCACCTCTTCAACACCAAGCTCCACTCCGAATCGCCTCAACTGTTGCGTGGCATTCAATGCCTCGCCCAACTCCGAGAGCATGCCGCGCTCAGATCCCGGACGAGGCACGTTGCCTGCGAGCAAGTCGTCCCTGCCGTCAGCCCGCAAGGTGAACCGCTCATGCGTCGAATGCACCCGTCGAAAGGTCAAGTGTGATGGCCGCCAGCCTTGCAGTAGCTGCCGGTACTACCGCGTAGCAGATTCATGCGAGTATCGCCAGCGCTCAAGACGCAACGCCGTCAGCCGGAGGTAGCCCACGCATCGCCCCGCGCCCTTGACATGACCGTCCTGTTTCTAACGCGGCTCCGCTTCAAGCACCTTTGACAGGGCCTCGGACCAGCTCCGTGCTCACTCGCAGATCCTAGAGACTCTCTTTCCGGGTATCACCATCTCTCATCTCGCAGACAAGAGCCAGGCTGAGCTGTTGGATATGATTGACCTCCGATCCGTCGCGGCCCACCCCCGTCCGCATCCACATAACGAGCACCGGCGTCTACATGCACCGGACAGGCCCTCACCAACAGACGACGACGACCATCGCTTCCAGCAAAACCCCGGTGCCGACGACTCAGCTCCAATTTCAGAGAGCGGCGAGCCCGCAGCCGAGAGGCAATGGGATGAGTCTCTCGACCAGCCGGCCACCGTTGCAAGCGACGACATTAACGCCATTGGTCTTGCCACGGATGAACACGCCCGCTCATATCTCGGCGTGACCTCTATGAGTGCCGTCCTCAGAGCCATATTCCGCCTATGTCCCGCCGCAAAGGAGCATACTGCCCAGTGTGCGAGAGCGCTGGCAGCGACTCCGGCTCAGGCACTTGCCCCCCTGCCCGTCCTGGGAAGAGATCCGGCCCTGAGCATCATGACGGAACAGCGCTGTATCGAATTTTACTTTGACCACATCCACGTCATCACGCCGCTGCTGGATGAAGAAGAATTCCGAAAACAATACGCTTCCGGCACCCGCCAGGACGGCTCATGGATGGGGCTCCTCAATATGGTCTTCGCGCTAGGCTCCATTGCATCAGGTAGCGAAGGCCTCCATGAGCAATACTATCGCCAGGCTCGTTCCTTCACTGGTCTGGATAGCTTGGGCTCAGGGAACATGGACAGTCTACAGGCCCTGTGTCTCCTGGGCGGCTACTATCTGCACTACCGCAACTCACCCAACATGGCATATGGGGTTTTAGGGGCCGCCTACCGGGTGGCCATTGCATTGGGGCTGCACCGTGAGCCGAGGCGAGGCGCAAGCGTCGCCGGCCCTGCTGACGCAGAAACTTATCGGCGCCGAGTCGAGACGAGGAGGCGGACATGGTGGAGCCTCTACTGCCTCGATACCTGGGCATGTATGACACAGGGCAGACCTACCTGTGGCCGGTGGGATAGAAGCACCATGGATACTTGCCTCCCCTCGAGCCTCTATCCAGATGATCACGATGCCCTTTTTTTGCAGGCGAATATCGAAATGTGCCTGATATGTGAAAGGATTCAACATCGGTTCGCCCAGTTCGGGCGGCCGACGAACCACGAAATCCTCAGCCTCGACGCGGAGCTCCGAGCTTGGTTTGAAGCCCTGCCTCCAGCCATTAAGCAACCGGAATTCTCATCTCAAAAGTCCCAGTTCTCGAGAGAGTTGACGAAGGCGAGGTACTACAACACTCGCATTATTCTGGCACGGTCCTTGATCCTCTACATTGCCCATGACTGCAAGAGGAAAATCAAGGAACTCATGCCGGAGCAGAGGCGCATGCTCGACTCGTGCTGCCGCGTGTCTGCCGAGGCCATTGACTCTACCGCGCGGTACTGGATGCCCAACCGCATCCACGTCTGGAACCTGGCCTGGTACCTCTTCCAGGCGTGCACTGTCCCTCTGCTGTGCATTGCCGTGGAAAGCAACATGCAGCAGCCGTCTCTGCCGCCAAATGAGAACATTGCCGCCTGGCAGTCGAGCATCACCAAGGCGCTGGAGACTTTTGCAGAGATGCGGCCGTGGATGCGGACCTCTGATCGCTCGCCCGACATTGTGTCGGCCGTGCACGAGGCGCTCAATGCGACAGAGGCGGGTGGGATCATACGCATACCGTCAACGACGGACGAGAGCTTGAATTTCTTCGGTTCGTGTGATGAGCAACCTACTGAGATGGATTGGGGGATGCTCCTTAGTGATGAGAGTTTGGCTTGTGGCATGTTTCCAACGTGATCCGCATGCTATGGCTCATGGGCCGATGTCGACACTCACAACACCACGCATTCACTAATACCGTGCGGCTCGACATGGCATTCCCGAAGCTTCCATTTCGCCCGACAACCTTCTCACATCAGAGCCTGCGTGAACTGTGCATATATCCAACGGGCTGCAGCAAAGCCCACAGACCTCGCCCAACTCGACGGGGAACCAAGGTTACACAACAGTCGGCGTTGTAAGCTGACATGCCGCAGGCCTGTCCAATGAAGCTCCTGGTTTCTCTTACCTCTTTCTCGCAGTTTGCCAGGGAGCCATGCCGCCGGCCTGCATTATTGAATGGGAGGCTGACTGGGCTCTGCCTTAATTGGGTGCCGCGCCGAGGGATTCACTGCACCACTCCTAGGTTTGAGCTGCTGCGGCAGTCCTCGTTTTCCTCTTTCCACATCCATCTTCAGTAGCTCAACAGAGCCCCTTTCTGCACCAACTGCCACGAGGTCATCGTCAAGCCAGATACGAACAAAACCATGGGTTTCAAGGAAGCCTTTGTGAACGCCTCTCAACAGGTAGTACTGCCAGCTTCTTCATAACCGCAGCCCCTGCTAACAGTGCTTGTCCAGACAGCGCGGGTTGCTGCGAATAATCCCCGCGCTGCCCTCGCCCTCGGAGCTGGGGCCGCCGTCGTTGCGGCACCAGCTCTCGTCGCTGCGCCTGCGTTGGGAGCCGGCGGGTTCCTTGCGTCTGGGGTTCAAGCAGGTACGTCGGTATCCTGTCCTGGCTTGCCTTCTGCACCACTCGGGGACTAACATATTGCATTAGGATCACTCGCGGCCTCCGTTCAGAGCGGCATCGGATCGGTCGTCGCCCCGAGCCTTTTCTCGACACTCCAGAGTGCGGCTATGGGCGGATATGGCGTACCCATCGTCCACGGCGCCATCCAAGGCGCTGGCGGTCTATTGGTTGGCAGCGCTGGACTGGCAGCTTGGTGGAAGGAGAGTGGTGCAAACAAGCCTGAGGGTGAGGGTGAGGGTGAGGATGAGCACAAGGACAAGGACGGCGAAAAGGGAGAAGAAGTGAACGATAAAGGGAAGCAAGCGCCAAAGCTTTAGCTTTGAGTAGACTACCTTCGACGTGCCCCCGTCCTTGGGTGGATAAGACCGGGTAGAGATAGAATTTGGCATCTTCTTCGACGTTACGGATTTGTCTTCCCTCCAACGTGACGGACCATGGATCGTCACCGTAAAGTTGTATTAGATCTGTGGTACATGCTCCCAATCATTTGGTCCGACAAAAGCAGGCATGCAATATTGCCTCGCCGTGGCTCTATTCAGCTCTGTACTATACACGTCGTAGCACCCGTCCGTGATATTCAACGCCATCTCTATGCCCCATGCTCAGCCAGCAACAAGCGCATCCCGGGATGCAATATCCTCCTTGTTGCCCTCCGCCGCCGCATCCTCATTCTCCCTTGTCTCCTTGCTCGCCCCCTCAGCATTTCTCTTCACAGCTCCATCCCCATCCTTCTTCACCTCCGCCCCCTCCGTCTCGGCCGCCCTCTCCTTCTTGCTCAGCGTAATCGCGCCCTTGGCCAGCGCCTCGCCCGGCAGCGGCCGCACAATCGGCTGCGCGACCCACCACGGCCGCCTGCACCGCCGTATCGTGCCCCGCGAGCTCTCACCCTCCGGCACGTCTCCGTCATCCGCCAGCGCGGCGAGCTCGTCGTCGAAGCTCTGGCCGCCAGTGCGCTCGTACTCGAGCAGGCCCTCGGCGACCTTGAGCTCCGCGGCGGCGAGGACGCGCTCGTAGCCGTCGATGCCGTCCTTGCGGCTGCGCGCGAGCATGTCGCGCACGTCGGTGTGGCGCGAGACCAGGTGCCGCAGCAGGTGGAAGAGGTGAGGCTGCATGGCGGCGAGGTTCGGCGACGGGTCCTCGCGCTTGCTGGGACCACCGCTGCCGTCTTTCTTGCGCCGCTTCTTGGCGGGCTCGTCGGATTCAGCCTCGGTGCGCTCGGCCTCGGCCATCCAGGCCGTGTCGTCACCGGGCATGAACAGCGGGCGACGCTGGGGCGGCTCGCTGCCGAGGGCGTACTTGTGCAGGATGTCGAGATAGCGCCGCGTGATGGCGTCAACTCGCCAGCCACCCTTGCCGTCTTTGCCTCTCCAGTATTCACGTCCTTCCTCCCCGATGGGCGGCGGTTTGGCGAAGATGGCCGGGTCGCTCAGGTTGCCCTCGGCGCTCATCACGCCATCAGCGCCTGTCGCTTCAAGGCACTTCTCGATGTCGCCCTCTTGCAAGACGTTTCCGTTAGCGAACATGACCGTTTGGGCAGGGAGGTTGTCCCGCAGGAACTTCAGCATCTCCCAGTCCGCGACCCCGGTGATGTGGCCCTTTTGCTCTCTCCTCCGACCATGCACCGTCAGGATCGAAGCGCCCGCCTTGAGCACATTCTGCGCATAGGCCAGCGTCTTTTCCTTGGTCTCCAAGATGCGGGTCTTGGCGGTCACCGGCACCGGCAGTTCCTTGTGCAGGGTATTCACGAGGCGGAAGATGAGATCCTGGTCCTCCTGCAAGAACGCGCCGTAGTGGCCCTTTCGCGCAATGCCCTGCGGGCAGCCGAGGTTGAGGTCGACGGCGTCGCAGTACGGAGCAACGTGTTGCGCGGCGGACAGCAGCGCCTCGGGATCGTTTGCACAGAATTGTACAAATAGCGGTCGGTCAATGGACGGATTACCGTCGAGCCAGGGTTCGGAGGAGGACGAGCCGGGGCGGACGGCTTGGAAGTGCGCCTTGCGGTACTTGTCCTCCTGCGAGAAGAGGCGCGCGTGCAACATCGGGGTGTAGGCGAGGAGGCTCGACTGTTCGGACTCGGGGATGAAGGATCGCGTGAGCATGCGCCATGCCTAAACGTTTGTCGTGTGAGCAATTAGTTCCTCGTCGAACAGCGTTGCAGAGCGACTCACAAACTCAGACTGGTCCACCATGGGAGCCAAGACGAACTTGGGACTCCTAATGCTCTCGTAGAATTCCCTCCCATGCAGCTTCTTCGCCCTGCCGGCATCCGCCGCCGTCATCGTCGCGATACCTCGAGCGCAAACAAGCGTGCCAGGCGCAAAGTGTCGAAGCCCCGAAAGCCGGCCGATCCAGAGCCTTCGTTGCATAAATGACAGAACCAGGCCAGTTCCGTAGGTCGCCCGCAGCGTCGCGCCACGTCTAGTGTCAGTTCAGATGGCGCATGGCCTGTTGTGGGTTGGAAGCCTGAGATGAACTTGTGGTGGGAGATTCAGAAGGCGAAGAAAAAAGCCGCCGAGGCTGCCAAAACTAGTCTGGACCCCCGATGTTGGGGGGGCGCAAGGCGGACGATAGATAAAACGCGGGGCAAGCATGGAGGGCTTGAAACGCCGCCAGCCAAGCAGCCCAACGAGAGATGAATGGGACGACGGATCCACGTCCTCGTACAAAGTATTATGTAGGAATTGAATTGGTGGTTTCAGTCTCCTGGCAACATGCGAGGTAGGCTATCAGAAATATACGCCATCACGCAATCAGGCTTCGTCACAATGTTCGTCACAAAAGAGCTCCGACGGCTCAAGATGAACTGAACAGACACCAAGTTCATCTCACACGTCGTCACAAACCCATCCATCTTCGAGTATCAGCCAGTCAAAACACAATCGCTAGAATATCCCGCTTATGAACGACTGACAGGCTAAGAGGTATGCCCTCAGCGTACCGCAATCAAGTATGAACCCAGCAGCTCTAGCTTCAGCATACCGCCACATCGCTGGCACGACCGCTATATATCTTCTGTATTGTGTTTGCTTTCCCATCACCCGAGGCTCAATCCGGCTTGCGCAGAATGCTGGCACCTCATCCACCAAGGCAGCGTCGACTCGCTCTGCTGGCTCAACGGCACACGAGTGCAGCGCGCCGCGACACCTCTGGCGCAGCCTGGCCCCATCATCTCTACCCCCTCGTCCGTCGTCCACCGTCTCTTCCACCCCCGCCCTGTAATAGCTTGGCCGCAATATTAAGGAGATGTGTGTATGACTCTTGGGCTAAATTCCCGCGTGACATGTAGTGAGGCAAACTGACCAACGCCATCGACACCGTACTATGCTGTCCCTGAACGCCGCGAATGGTAAATGTGGAGGAATACATGGTTTTTGGGCTCTAGACGCCCGTCGTTGCGAAATGAATCAGCTGCGAAGATCCCGTCCCTTCGGCGTAACCGTCATCAGAAGAAGTGTGTGTAGATCTTTGAGTTCTCGTGGACTTCCATTTCCTGCTCATCATCGTCAGTCTCCACCTAATTGCCAGGCCCAATCTCAATCGAGTCGACTCACCATCTTGAACGTGTTGAGTTCTTCCTTGATCTGCTGCGCAAGCATCGGCGTGAGCCGGTTGCAAGTAGCAATCTCGCCCCGCCGGTCGTATTCTTGGCTTGGCCAAGTGTCGTAAAAGATGATGCGGGGCGAAAAAGTTGCGTTTCGCTTCGCCGATCCGTGAGGGGTGCCAGGAGGACTCTTGGTATCTTGCCGGAGACGCAGCGCAGACATGAAGTAGTCCTCGTTGCCAATAGCAATCGAGCCAGTCCTCTTGTGGCCTTGCGATTCGTCGTTTGGTGTGCTCGGAGCACTTGAGATCGGCGAGTCGGCAATGGCTGGAATGTTGGGCAGCACAATATCAGGAGAGAGTTCAGCCGGTCGAATAGATGGGCTCGAGGAACCTGATCCTGCTATCAGTGAGCATCGTAAAATTAACAAGACCGTGAGAGGGGCCTAAATAACTTACGTTTCAGGATACCCTTGCGCACAGCGGCCAAGACCTCGGCACGCTCCTTGTCGCCGCCCACGATGCTCTTTCGGGGAGCCGACTTGTCCGTCCCAGAGCTGCCGAGACGTTCTGTCGTCATCTCTGGAACCTGCGCAGCATCTAGAGAGTTCCGCTCAAGGCGGGGGAAACCGGTACCACCATTGCCCGCAGACGGGTCAGCAGTGACATTCACCCGTTGAGTTTCAGCCTCGACTGTGATCATGGACACTTCGGCCTGGCTTGCCTCCGGCGCCAACACCTCCGCGGCAGGGACACCAACGACAGACTTGGGCCGGAAGAGACCGACGAGTGATCGGGTGCTCTTCTTCATGCCGCGTCCCATCTTGCGAATCATGATAGACGCGGACGACGCCGTGGAAGAAATAGACAAGTTGTCAGTCGAGCCAAAGAACCGTCCGCCATAGATGCTGTTGCCAATTCCCGCCGCCTCTTGTGCCTCGGCAATCCGGGCTTGCTCAGCATCATAAGCTTCATCCGGTGTGGGCTCCTTGTGAAGCCTCGACGGCTCACTCTTATCGCCACCCTCCCCTTCTCCTCCAGCAGCCTTGCGGAAGTCCGCCGCACTTCCAAACGAGAAGGCTCTCCGCAGCCGGGAGGTCTTGCTCTTCGCCCTGCCTCCCTTCTGGTTGATAGCAGCCAGCTGCTTAGCCGCCGGAGAATCGAAATTGGCACCAGCGGATCCAGAAGATGCTGCAGCTGGTGAGAGCGAATTCTCGGCCGAATCATTCGCCATCGTCGCCGGCTTGGACAGAGGAGAGGGGTGGAGTGTGCGCTTGGCGGCGGCATCAGACGACGAGCCTCGGGGAGGTATATTCACCAGCTTTGGTTGGTCACTCTTGGCGGACGCTTCGTCACAGGCAGGCAAAGAGGGGTTGCCGGTGGGGACCGACACATTGCGGTTGGTAGCCTGCATGTCAACCCCTGTTAGCACCATTTCATGCATGGGATCTGTCTCATTGGGACATGTGTTATCCGCGATAAAACTCACAGAAGATGGCCGGGAATGACTGCTTCGAGTCGAAGAAACACTCTCCGAGCTGCCGCTGCGGGAGTGAGTTGTGTGGGGAGCCATGCGGGACGGCTTCAAATCTTTGTCAGCATTGCGGCCAGTCGACGGCCCTTCTGAACGGGTTGCATCTCCGGGGACCAAGCCACCCTTGTGGAAGTCAGGCGTGTCGATCGTATGCATGCTGCGGCGACGCATCCTCTTGATATCTTCCTGGGACGACAGCCGGTTGTAGAGGTGCATGTCGTCGAACGACGAGACGGCCACCAGACCATGGCTGCCCGAGGGGCTCGTTGCAGAGTGCCTCGGGACACCCTGAGCATTGTACAGCTGGGGTGTGTTCGCCATGGCGATGCTGGAGGGCAGCGTGGAGCTCTGGGAGCGAGAATGATGCACAGCTCCACCGCTTGGCCGCCTGTATCGTTCGGGGGTATTTCTGATCGGTGCCCCCGAGCTGAATGAAGGCTGAGTGTTTACGGACAGATATGACTGCGGCCGTGCCGTGGGGGTAATATTCCTAGGCGTAGACAATGAAGAGTCGTCACGGGAACCACCGTGGCTGATTCCAAATGAGGGAGCATATCCCATGTTTGCAGTCGAGGGGTTGTTCAGAAGGGGTGCCCGATAATTCAGGTTCTGATCGAACGACTGGGCTCCAGCAGCGGCAGGCGACGAGTTTGTTCTGTAGGCACCATACTGCTGCCACGGCATGGTCTGGTTGAGATTCGGGGTGCTGGTGAAGGCATATGGTTGCACCGGAGCCGTGCTCCCCCGATATCCAGTTGAGCTTGTCCCGTGGTACGCGGACCTCGGCGCCTGAGAGGAGCTCCCCATGTATTGATGGTTGGCATGCGGCTGGCTGGCCGACATGATGCCAGAAGTGGAGGAGGGCCGAGTTTGAAGCATTGTTACAGTACCAGTCTGCTGCGGATAGGTCTGAACCAACGCAGCCATGCTTCCCTGAAATGACAAGCCACAGAAACGTATCTCGAGCTGCTTTCTCTCCGTCCGTTCTTTGTTGACTCGCCTCGATGGTCAAGGGACTCGAGGAGCGTGAATCGGAGTGGATCGACGCGGGTTTCACGTGCGCGCTGAACAAGAGTGTAACTAAAATGCGAGGTTAGCGAAAAGCTGAAGAAAGGGTTACAGCGCGAGAACAGGTCAGAAAGTCGCTCAGAACAAGGCAGATGAAGCATGAGCGCATGTCAAAGCAATGTGGTGGGAAAGACACGCGTCCATTTGCGAGGTGGTCCAACCTTTTTTTTCTCTGGTATTTTTCAAGGCAAATGAAAGAGCCGTGACTGTTCGACCTTTTGTTTTGTTCGTTTCGCTGGAACGCCTGAAAGGAAAAGCGATCGCGGAGACGATGGAATCGAAGGACGCCAGCGACCGGAGAGGCAAAAGAGTGCTTGCGTCGAAAAGAGGTGCTCGCTGTCACCACAAGCCCGTCTCCCGACTCGACTCTACTACAGGCCGAGGAAGTGGTGCCGAGTAGCAAGACCAGGTGCCCAAGAAGACACGTCCAAATCGCCAACTAGCTCAGGCAGAACATGGGATGGCGGCGGAGGACGAGCCGTCGCGGAGAGGACGACTTTTTGCGGGATGGTCGGGAGGCTGTGCGAGGTATTACGGGCGCAGCGTGAAGAAGGACGAGCGTTCCGGTGGTAGCGGAGCACGTCCCAAGGAAAAAATGAGAGGAAAGGCGACGAGACAAATGCAGATGGACCAGTCGAATGTGTGCAACGCGGCGCTCGGTGTCGGGCAAAGAGATAAGAGAGAGAAATAGACAAGGCAACGTTGTAGAAATCGAGGGCTCGGAGGCGAAGCGGGAGAAGAAAAGGGGGGCAGCACGCTGAGATTGAGTTCTGGCAGGCGTGCTTGCGTGGTCCGCTCTGCTGTGCGCGGCTGTGCTCCGCTGTGCCGTGCGCGGTCGGGGGCTGAGAGGCGGTTGGGGGGGGGCCAGACGGGGTGGACGAAGAAAGAGAGAGGACAATGGAGATGGAGATGGAAAGGAAAGAAGACGACAAGACCGTGTCGTGGGTGGTGGATGTGGTGAAGGGTGGTGAGGGTGGAACGGGGAGGAGGAGGTGGGAGGAGACTGAGGTGGCCTGGACCGGTTGCTGACGGGTCCTCGCTGGGGGGGAAGCAACGGAAGAGCAGACGGCCCAGCGGTAGTGGCAACGGCCGGGTGCGGGCTTGGCCCAGGACGGACGCGGAACCGCACCTCACCCAACCTGACAGCAGCGTGCCGTGGCGGACCAAGCCCCTAGAAACAGCCCGTGACGCCGAAGCTTAGGGGACTCAGAAACGCTGAAAGAGGTCTAAGGCGTCGCGCGCCCCTGTGGTGACGGGAGCAAGCAACATTGAGGTAGGATGGCGCCCGTTGTTGGGTTAGGCTACGAAGCACCCTAGCCTCCATGCTGTGCTGGGCGCTGGATAATTAATACGATGCGACCTGCTGCTGGCTGACGACTGCACGTCACCCCATGCAGCAGGCACAAGCACAGCACCGGGCACGTTCATGCAGCCGTTGATTTGCTGCGGCGGGCGCGCTCTGCATTATTTTTTGGATATTGAGATTGAGCGCTCGGGAGCTCGAGCACTCCCGAGATGAAGCTCTCTTGCTCTATTGATGAGCCAGGAGCTCAGCGAGGTACTGCCCCGCTACCGGCATCCTCGAGCGAGCTCAGACACATCCGCTGTCCGGCCGACTGTCCGTCATCCATCCACACGTTCATCCGCCCAACAAAGAACAAGCTTTTTCCCTCTCGCTCCATCGTGCAATCACTCCTGCCTGGAACCTCGGTCGACCGTCGTGTTGACGGCACAGCGGGCGCAAAGGGGGGGGAGACCTGACGCGACTGATTGGACCGTCTGCTCGCTGTGGCATTGTTCCATCCTGCGCTAAACAGGGGGCCCATGGTCTGGCCTAGTGGACAGACAGGCTTGACAGGATGGGTTGAACACGGGCGACAGAGGTCCAGCGGCTTTCCATGCCTCATGCAGGGTATTTCGATGAAATCCGTATCCAAAAGCCGTTGTGCTTGCGTGGGGAAGAATGAGGATGGGCAGGAGATCAATCCAAGGCCTGCATTCGCCGCATCAGGGGGCACTGGGCAGGCAGGCAGCGTTGATGCCGGGCTGGCTTGTCTTCTGTCCGTCCTGGCGGGCGAACCCGGGCTCGTGTTTAGCTCTCGAGCATGCTTCAACCCTCGCCGTCGGTCGCGGGTGACGCGGTCACCGCACTCTTATTTTTATTATTAGCTGACGGTGGAGCGCCCTGATCGAGCGAGTTCTCGCGACAGATCGAATCAGGCAGACCGGGGCCGGCGACCTTCGTTCTCCATATTTCGATCCTGGGACATGAGTGCTGGGCCGAGCGATACGACGGCCGTCATTCGCAGGCGCAGCGTGCATCGACGAGACAAGACATGCAGAGAAACACGCTCCGTACATGCGCACGAAGTACGAGTACAGACAGTTGGACTGCGTGGTTGCTGCCCCTACTAATTGGCCAATTCTCTCCCTGCCGGTGCAGCGTTGCCTTGTCTTCTCGTCAAGGTATGCACGCCAATCTGGTTTCGGGACAGCAACAAGCCCAAAGGTCCGCCGCAGTTTCGAAGCCACCATGGGTACGGAGTGAAGTTCATAACTGACAGCACACAGACGCAGACGAGGCCAGACCCCTCCCATCTCCCCTCCTTTTAGTAATTACATGTGCATCTCTGAACTCATCCCTTGCCAAGGTTGCCTCGCCAGACGCGATCTCTTGAGTCCGATCACTCTCGCAACCCATGCTGACCGGGGCAAGCTTGGCAAGGTTCCCCCCTCAGGAGTGCATGAGGAATTGTCAAACCCATGGCTGGCCGGGAATCGGCACGCACCAACCCTGGCCGTTGGCCGTCTCTCCATGTTTCTCTCCCATGTACCCGCTCAAACCAGCGGTTGCGTGGGTCTAGAGACCCCATCTCGCAGTTCAGCCAAAGCGCGCSCCACCCCCAATTGCCTCTGTCTCCGCTGCGCTGCTCTGTGTGTCTCTGTGTGTGTGGGCTTCTCGTACTTGGCGCTATCGCCTGCAGTAGCCTCGAGTGATGCAATTTGCCCCGGTTTGGAGCCACTTACATGCCTGGAAGCGCGATGCACAACGACGAGACGGAGGCAAAAAAACCTTGATAAAAAGCTGACGGGCAGCACGCAGCTCTCGACCCCCTCTTCACCCAGTCTGTCCCATGTTTCGCCCTCGGTCGTGCCCGGATGGCCCCATCGCTCTGCACCTGCGGAAACAGGAACCTCGGCCGGCCTTGGTGAAGACGCAGCAGCCACGGCAAGCCACTGATGAGCGCCCAGTCGATCGGATGCGGCTCACCAGGGCGCACCACAGCATCTGTGTTACCAGTCGCTGCTGGGCTTGTTGCAGATAAAGAGCGGCCAGCGGCGGGTAGTCCAGGGCAAGGAAAACAAAGTTTCCACGATCCTGTTGGTCAATGGGGACAACAGCGGCCTTGCCAGCAACGACCTCCGCGCTAGGTTGGTTAGCCACACTCTATTCCAGACACCAACAGCTCTCTGTAAGTATAAGAATGTTGGGTTGATGAGAGAGCCAGCCGGTAGGGCCGAGAGACTCGATGGGCCAGGGCCACGGTCTCAGGGCATTCTATCCGTACGAGTACGATCACTCGTATCTTACATGCCATCTGCCCAGTGCTGTATCCACGAGCCGGACCAGAACCGCAAGACATGCCGCACAAAATATGCTTTCGTGGGAGCTCAACGGCTGGGCCGTGATGGCCGAGTCCGTGTTGTGTCTGGGGCCGGTGTGATCTCAATCGCGGCGCAGACGCAGATCGGAACATCGACGTCGCATGACGACGATCGTCCTGGCCTTTACTTCGTACTTTGTATCATGTGGCACAAGGCCGGACGGCATTCAAGGGTGACCCATCCGGTCAAGGTTTCAGCCAGGCCAATGATTCGGCTGTTACTGCATTACAGCTTCCTAGAGCTGCGGTTTATGACAGCCATTCCTGACTCGCATTGGTTTTCGAACGCAGGCAGTGTCGGCTTGCAATGTAATGCCCTTGACCTACCTAGGTGCTGACAGCTCGAGCAAGACAATACCAGGTGCCTGGTCCATAGGATGCCTGCTGAACACAAACAGCCGACCTGAAAGCACCAGTCAGATCCTGTATACGCAATAGACTTTGTTGGATGATGGTGGATGTTGGCAAGTTGGCCAAGCTCCGCCGTCGACGCCAGCAGCCTCCGCCGCTTGCCACAATGGCCGTCTCGTCCCCTTTATCCTCAGTCTCCACCATGGTGTTTAGGCCCCAGCGAGATGAGATGGTCCTGTCAGCCGCGACATCGTATCCCACTCAATTGGAGACCTAGCCTTACCGCCTACGTACCCTATACCACCACCGCTAGCCTAAACCCGATGATCGCATTGGGGACGGATAATCAATGCCCGACCCGTGAGAGCTGAACGCGGACAGCAACATGTCGTCAGAATGCATTTGCACCACTGGCCTCACCTGGATTGGAGGCTCGCATAACCGTTCTGCGAATCGGTGCGGGTCTTCGCCAGATGTGGCCGAGTGCGGTACGCACACAAACTCGCGATATCTCGAGCTCCAGAGGTCATCGCAAGCCAGAACGTATGTATTCGCCAATGCCATCTGGAATTGTGGCATCATCTCCCGTGACCCTTAGGCCTCTGCGCCGCTACCTGTAACCCCCCCACCGAGCTCCTGGAGTGGTGACTTGGAGGAACGAGCACCATGGTTGGAGTCCCGCGGAGTAGCGGGTGCCAGCTCTGCAGGAAGAGGCGAGTCAAGTGTGATGAGGTCCGCCCCGGGTGCGGCAACTGTCGCAAGTACAGGGTCGAGTGCCCTGGATACGAGCGCGGCTTAAAGTTCATATCCGGAAAGCATCAAATGCGGCAGCGAGGGAAGCGAAACGAGCGCGAGGGCGGCAGCTCAAGTCCTGGCGACGCCGCCGTGAGCGCTGGTTCGACTCCGGAAACAATTGCATCCCACACGGCGGCGCTTATTACGGCGCCGAAGCCGAACAGGGGCGAGTTCATCAACACCATCATCGCGGCCGTGCGCACAAACATCTCCCAGTCAGACGTCACCGGGTTCTTGTCGTGGATCGAGCTGGGGAGGCTCGGTACGCGGGCCGTCCTGGACGGCGCCATGTGCTCGGTCGCTATGCATCTCGTGGGCAAGGAAATGTCTGACCAGACTATGATTGCGCACAGCCGCAGCGTCTATGGGAAGTCATTGAGCTCGCTTCAGACGAGTCTGTGTCACGCCACGGAGTGGAAGTCGTCCGAGACGCTGTGCGCGGCGATGCTCCTCTGCGTGTTTGAGGTAAGGACTGCCGGGTGGATGTTATGGCGATGCCGCATCATGTTGCTGATGTGCTGAAAGTTATTTGCTGGCACGACCTCGTCTGAGACGTGGCTGCAACATGCGCGAGGCATAGGGACGCTGATGGAGCAGCGTGGCCCTGCCGCCCATCGTGAAGGGTGGGATGCATCGATGATACTTGCATTTCGAGGTGTTCTCGTAGGCCATCCCACAATTTGTAAGACTTGGGCTCTCCTGCTAACGCTCATTCAGATAATGTGCGACATGTTCTTCCCCACCGAAGAGGCTTGTTTCCTGTCACGGCCCGAGTGGAAGCCCATCATCCGCGACGGAGGCCGGCATCTCATCCATCCGCCGCAGCTCCCAGACCGCACAATACGCATTGTCGACGACTTCTTCGAGCGGCTCGCGGAGCTCCCGGCGGTGCTGACCCCCGCCTACGTCCTCCGCGAGTCCAGGACCATGGGCACCGCCCAGCAGCCGGAGCCGGAGATGATCGCCGCGCTGGCACAGCGTGCCATGGAATGCCGCAGATTGTTTCACGCGTGGTTCGAAGAATTCAAGACCCTGTCGGTGACGCCAGAGGAGGTTCCCTCCAAGGACCCGACCTCGCCGTTCCCCGTGGTGCTCCAACACCGGGTTGCCTGGGCGGGGTCGATGCACATGGGCTACTGGGCCAGCATCCTGATCTTGCAAGAGGCGCTGGTTCAGTGCCAGTGGCCGGGGAACTTTGTCGAGTCGCGGGGCGAGCTGGTGCTGAACATACTGCGGTCGCTCGAGTCTGTGGGTGCTGGGACCATGGGCCCGTATCGCGTTGGATTCTCGGTGCGGATAGCGTACGAGTTTGCCAGCGTGGAGCACCAGCGCTGGATATTGGGTCTGCTGGATAGATTCAAGAAGACGTACGCCGCGACGGATGGAGCCACGTATCCGAAGCCGAGGCGCGACGGGGAAGAGGAATCTTCATCGTGAAGCAGTCGATCGCCTCGCCGCAGCTGCCTTCGTCGGACGCAACGTGATCGTAGGTCTGGGCATCCTCGCGGCACGATATCGGAGTGGATATGGCATCGGGGGACGTTTGAACGGACAAGCGTTGACATCAAATCGTTGATTAAGAACCCATAGTCTTGCTATTTGCACACACGCATATCTCTATTTGCACTCGCTGGCGTCGAACCCGAGGACTTTTCCTATTCCCTCTGTCCTTCTGCTCCCTTGTTAATCTTATTACCTGCGGATTTATATAGCCGCGATCTCTTCTTCGACGAAGGCTATGATCTATAACCCATATTATCCTTTTATTTTATCGAGCTCGAATCAGGGAAGGCCACGGCGTTGATAGTTGAGGTCAAATTGGGGACTTCGTACGGGACTAAGGGTACATGTAGGCCGACGGCGAGCGCAAATGGATTCGTGCAAATCGACCCTTGCAAATAGTAAAACTCATACCCTTATCAAAATCATGCGGCTGCTCCCTCGGGTATATCTCTTCAAGCGTCATCCCCCCGGATATTTCTCATCCGGGACATTCCATTCATTCATCATCAGTCGTGAAAGTCGTTCCGTGCCAGCCAGCAACGAGCATTATGTACAACAATGCGACAACAGCGTCTGCCATCGCTGCCGGGCACCAGCCCCTACTTCTTCTTCCCCATGAACGCGCGCGCAAGCTTTGTCAGGGAGGGCCCGCTGAAGAAGTACTGGTCCGTGTGGCGACCGCACGTGGTGTGGACGTTGACGGTGGGAGAGGACTTGACCCAGCCGCTGGATGTCTTGCGGAGGGAAGAGGAGAACGAGGAGGAGAGGGAGGGCGAGGGCGCGCTGGAAACGTCGCTGGCGTAGGAACCCGCCCGCTGTTGCAGGCGTATTAGATGGGCTGGTGGTCTTGAGGCTGGTTATGGGGTCGAGCGAGCGTACCTTGGCCTTGGACAGGATTGGGATATCGATGGGCTTGCTCCCGGCCTCCGCCGAGCTGGCCCCGGATGGCTGAGCACCCGGGTTCACAGGAGGCGAGGGAGCAGCACGGGAGGAACCATTCATAATTGAGATGTCTCTCTTCGAGAGAAGTTTGTTGATTGGATTTGGCTCAAGACGATGCCACAATGTCATCAAATGGACGAGGGCACACAAGGTCTGGAGCCGTCGAGCCTCGGCTGCAGCGCAGCTTCAAGGATAGGTCGGCAATGCCAATTCGTCCCGTCTAGAGTGACTCTAGACCGATATCGAGGCTGCTCTTCCACGAGGAAGAGTGAACAGGTCGATTACGGTAAATGTTTTACGATCGAATTGGTGAAAGAAAAGACGAGGGCGACACGGCGACAAAGGGCGCAAAGAGGGGACAGCCGGTGTTTTACTCGTATGTACGCGAGTGCCCTCGGCAAGACGGCTGACCAGGCTGCTCTGAAATGCCGTCAAGCGAGCCAACAGCCGTGTGTCTCAAGCGGCTTGCGTCCGGGGCTGAGGTCAGCGGTCTCTTTGAAGTTGGGCAAACGAGCGAATGGTGCAGAGCCGAGACCGTGAACAACGGGCCTGGTCGGAGGGCCCGATTGGGTCGACGCGCAAGTCTAGATAATACTATTAATAGAAACCGGCCAGCGAGTGTCTGACGCCACGCTGCTCGAGGGGCCATCCTTGTGACTCTGGACGCCTTGGGGCCGTGTTCCCCAGTCGAGGTCAGATGGTGCATGCCCGATGGACCAGGCAGGGTGCGTTATCAACGGGCTGTGAGTCAACGGCTCAATCCAATCTTGTGATGGCTTTTATTGGCAGAGGCGTTTACCAGCCCGAGTCAGCGGGAAGGTTGATGACCGAGACATGCAAACGTGGTGTCCTGATGCCCGCCCTCGTTCAGTCGGGGGTTGTCGGCTCGTATTCGTCGACTTTGGTCATCAACGACGAACCGACGTGCGTTGCTTCCCTGGCAACGTTCTCGACGCCGGCTCCGTTTGAGAAAACCAGTCAAGATTGCCTCCGCGTCTGCAAACAGATTCGCGAACCTCTTCCGGCGAATTCACGCACCATGCTCGCAAAGTCGGAGGAGTTAGTACTTCGTTCGCCAAGCGGCACGACGGATGCGGGGCGTGTTGATGCCTGAGGACTGAGGAGCCACAGGCACGAGGTTCTGTAGCAAACGCGCTCCGCGAGTGGGACGGCCACCGACATCAGCCCTACGGAGGAGCTTGGACTTGAGCCGCAAGCATGGCGTCATGTCCATGGCTTGTACGTAGTGCCCGCGATGTCCCGCGATGTGAGGATCCATCTGGGAGAAGACAATGGCGATTGCGAGACGGCATTGCAAAAGTGAATTGGAGTACAGGCGAGTCACAATCGAGTGACTCTGCGCGGAAAGGGCCGGAGACCGCCCTTTGCATCGAAATAAGCACTTTCCGGGAACATCATGGCCATTTCTGGCGGCCGAGCACGCGTTTGCAATTTCGGTGAATATTTTTGACGAGCATTCACAGTGATTTACATTGTCGCCGCCGTTTTAGTGGTGGGTTTGCGGAGAACGTCTGGCGGCGAAAAGAAAGGCGCTTGGGCCACCCCTAATTCTTAATCAGCTGCACGTGAGAAACGAGCGACCCAACGTTTTGGCCTCAGATGCCTTGTACCCGCGACAGCGACGCGCCCTTACCAGCTCGACTTGTCGCCTGCTGTCGCACCCCGGCGTCACCACTATCCGCATCCTTTCCAGCACGCACAAGCTGCTGCTGCGCGCCTGGCAAGCGCGCCTGTTTTGCGTGCCCCATTATTTTGCTATTGTCCAGCTGCCGTGCTGCTGTATGTCTGCGCTCGCTTCGCTGCGACGATAGCTGGTGCACGCTGCCATTCACCTGGCAAGTATTCAACCTATGCGCGACTCTGTCCATTCAGACGCACACAAAACTATAAATACGGTCATTTCTTCCCTCATGGTACTGACGCAAACCTTTCAATGGCTCTCACCTCTGCAACACCATCGCTAACATCGCTGTTGGCAGGTTGGTTTGCCGAGTGAGCGTCCGAACCTGCATCAGCCACATCGACCTGTCATCCCTTAGCATCGTCTCCCTACCGATTGAACAAGGCACGTCACCAATCAACCCTCGACCACGATGGTCAGCAAGCGCAAGAGGGTCCTTGAGGATTTCGATCCCAACAAGTCCGACTCCGAGGACGAGAACTTTGATCCCACCGAAGCCCGGCCACAGCGGAGCTCCAAAAAGCCCCGTCCTTCTCGTGGCTCCCGATCCGGCCCCAAGAGGGGACATCGATACCGTGGCTCGGATATTGACGAGGACGACCAAGAGCTGTCGGATAGCCAGGAGGAGTCTTTCCTCGAAGACGAATCCGAGCACGACGAAGACGCACCCGTTAACGCTGCTGGACGGCGGACCAGAAAGGCAGCCATAACCCGCCAGAACTACAAGGAGAGCAGCGACGACGAGGACGACGAGGACGACGAGGACGCACCTGCAGCCGAGGACAACGAGGAAAAGGAAACCGCAGAGCCCCTAGCCGAAGTCCCCGACGCACCGGAAGAGACAAAGAAGCCGACAACGCGAAGACTCGTGAAGCTCAAAGTCCCCAAGTCAGCGACCATGCCCACGACGCGCAGATCGACACGTGCTAGCACCGTAGAGACTGATGAGTTCGTCGAGCTGTCCAACTCGGGTCGACACGCCGTGACGTCCCGCGACTCCCGGAGCAAGAGCCCGGAAGCGTACGCGCGCACCCGTCGATCTTCACGCGCCATGAAGGGCCTCAAGTCAGCCCCTGAACCGATAGAGCCGATTCAGGAGGCCACGCAAGAGAGCAGCGTGTCCCGAGTGCATGATGCCGACGAGCCCGACGAGCTCTCGCAGGACACAGAGCCAGTTGAGACCAAGGAAGGAGACGATGAGGACATGCAAGATGCCGATAACGCCATCGACGCCGCCGCCGACCAAGATGAAAATGAGGCGGCTCCAAAGGAAGAAGCAGCTGGTGATGATGACGATGATGACGATGTCCCGGTTACTCGCAGAACCAGGGCCGCCCGAGCTAGTGTTTCGGCACTCGAGGACGGAGAATCCGACGTCGCTGACAATGCCAATTCTCGCCGCCTGACACGTGGATCGCGCACCAAAAAGTCGACGCAAGAGCCGAGCAGCGACTTCGAGCCTGGCGATGATTCCGAAGACGCAGACATGTCGGGATCCGAAAAGGCCAAGAAGAATCAACAAGTCGATGACGATAGTCCCACCCCGCGAGGCAGGTCGAACAGACGAAGCGGCCGCAACTCCCGCCGCGGTGGCGACTCTGCGGATGAAGAACCCGATTTCGACCTTGACGAGCTCAACGAGGAAGCCCGCGAGCTGCGCCAGTCTTCTCGACCCCGACGTCGACCCAGACAAGAATCTCCCATCGTGTATCAAGAGCACACAAGGCGGTCTCGGGCGAAGGTCAACTACTACATGCCGCCGCTGACAGCCGTCAACATTGAAGAAGACGCTGAAGACCCGGCGCCGACCCCGTCGCGAAACCGCCGTGGCAGAGGAGGTGTCGGTGGGGGCTGGGAGCGAAACCTCAACACCACCTTTGGGCCATTCGGTGGAGGTGGCGGCGGTGGTTCACTCCTCAACGGTCCCTGGGGCACGGGAGCTGCCGGTGGCGCCGATTCCGATAGTAGCGACGACGAGATGGTGCATCGCTCGAGCGTCGCCGGGAACATGGGCATGACACCCACGTCTGCCACTGCCGGCGGTCTATTGCCTGGCGGGCAGGGCTTGAATGCCGAGGGCGTCGGAGCTACTCCCAACGTCGGCAAGATCAAGGATCGCAAAGCCCTTGCCGATGCGGACCCTCTCGGCGTCGATCTGAACGTCGACTTCAGCAAAGTAGGAGGTCTGCAGGGACACATTGACCAGCTGAAGGAGATGGTTCAGCTTCCCCTTCTCTACCCGGAACTCTTCACAAAGTTCCATGTCACGCCGCCCCGTGGTGTCCTGTTTCATGGCCCCCCCGGAACAGGTAAAACATTGCTTGCACGCGCTCTTGCGAATTCAGTCGGCTCGGGTGGGCGAAAGATTTCATTCTACATGCGCAAGGGTGCCGACGCGCTGAGCAAATGGGTTGGTGAGGCAGAGAAGCAGCTGCGGCTCCTCTTTGAGGAAGCCAGGAAGACGCAGCCGAGCATCATCTTCTTTGACGAGATTGACGGCTTGGCTCCCGTCAGATCCAGCAAGCAGCAGCAGATCCACGCCTCCATCGTTTCCACCCTGCTGGCCTTGATGGATGGAATGGACGGCCGTGGCCAGGTCATCGTCATTGGCGCCACCAATCGCCCGGACAACATTGATCCCGCTCTCCGCCGACCTGGACGATTCGATCGAGAGTTCTACTTCCCCTTGCCTGATATTGAGGGTCGCCGATCCATTCTCGACATTCACACCAAGGACTGGGGTCTGTCGGACCCGTTCAAGGCATCTCTTGCGGAGAAGACAAAGGGATACGGCGGTGCTGACTTGCGGGCTCTGTGCACCGAGGCGGCGCTGAACTCCATCCAGCGTACCTACCCGCAGATCTATTCGTCCCAAGAGAAGCTCATGGTCGACCCAGACAAGATTGCAGTGCATGCATCCGACTTTATGATTTCCATCAAGAAAATGATTCCATCATCGGAACGGTCCGCTACATCTGGAGCGCAACCCTTGCCCATGTCCGTGGAGCCCCTACTCCGTGTGCAGTTCAGCGAGGCGAAGCGTGCCCTGGACCACTTGTTGCCTCGCAAGAAGAAGATCACGGCGTTGGAGGAAGCCATGTACGAACAGTTCGATGHTGATGATCATGGGTTTGGCCGCGAGGTTATGCACCAAGAATTCGAACGGTCTCGAGTCTTCCGGCCCAGGTTCCTCATCTATGGTGTTCACGGCATGGGCCAGAGCTACATTGCTTCGGCCGTGCTCCACTACTTTGAGGGAGTCCATGTGCAGAACTTTGACCTGCCAAGCTTGCTTGCTGACGGACGAGTAAGTGCCATCGAGGGCCCCAACTTTGCGCATCTCAAAAGCTAACAGCATCACAGCCAATGGAACAAGTCATCGTCGGCCTCTTCACCGAGGTTCGACGCCACAAGCCTAGCGTCATCTACATTCCCAACATCGACGCGTGGTACGCGACGTTGACCGGGTCGGTGGCCTTGATCACCTTCCAGACGATGTTGAAGTCCATCTCGCCGACAGACCCAGTGCTCTTGCTTGCCACCGCGGAGTGCGAGAAGGGAGAACTCCCCAGCGACCTGGCCCGTGACTTTTTTGGATACTCTCGCAAGAATCGGATGGAGATTCCCCGACCGGAGAGGGTAAGTATCATCATGCCCGGAGATTGTCTTGGAGCTCGAGGCTAACGTATCGCAGGTGAATCGACTGGAGTACTTTTCGACGACGCTCGATTACGTCAAGAAGAAGCCCGCCGAATTCCCGGACCCCGAGAACCGCAAGAAGCGAGTCTTGGAAGAGCTCCCCGTTGCTCCGACGATCCAGCCTAAGCCGCCAACAAAGGCGGAAATGAAGACTCTGCAGAAGAGGGACCACCAGTTGCTCAACGGCCTGAAAATCCAGCTGCAGCCCATCATGGATCAAATCAACCGTAGGTACAAAAAGTTCAGACAGCCGGTCATTCCTCAGGCCCAGATTGAATACCTGTTCGCCGAGTCGGACCCAAACTTTGTCCGCCCGGACATTGCAGAGGGTGAGGTTCGACCTTTCGAGATTGTTAAGGACAAGCATGGAAACGACGTCCTCAGAGACACGGCGACTGGAAAGTGCTACTACAACCTGGAAACCACGACGGTCGAAGAACGCCTGTCGAATGGCTTCTACGCCCGCCCAAAGGACTTTCTGTTCGACATCAAGGCGCTTGCGAGAGATGCGAAAAACATTGGGGACAAGGAACGCACGCTCAAGGCCAACGAGCTGCTGAGCAATGTCGAGGTTGATGTGGCCAGCATCGAAAGCAGTACCGCCCACATTGACTGGGAGGGCCTCCATCAGCGCCAGACGCAGCGGGCGAAGCAGGCCGCGGAGAAGGAGCGGAAGCGGAAGGCGATGCAGTCGATTACCGACAGGATCCAGGCCGAGCAGGCAGGCGGCAACGACAGCGACTCGCAGGGTCCGCTGACGCTTGGTGAGACGGTCCCAGGATCGCGCACCATGGCTCGCTTCCAATTGCGCAGTCCGCTGTCGAACGGCCATGGGGAGCAGGGTCAGGAGCCTCACCCCCTGAGCAACGGCACTTCCGATGCTTCCAAGGATGTCGACGTCCAGATGAGCGGTGTTGAAGAAGACACGCAGCCAGCCACTCAAGTGTCGGCCATGGGACCGCCGCCCAAGTCTGACGATCAGCCCATCAAGGGCCATACCGGGATGACTCAGATCTCACAGAAGTCGGCCGTCATGTACCTGCCTCCCGGAGTGTCGCCGTCTGCCGTCATCAACGAGGCTTCTACGACCAAGACGTCGGATCCGTCACCTCATCGATCCTCCAACTGGAGCACGCAGCTTACGAATGGGAACCACGGCGAGCAGCGCAGCAGCGGCAATGACAACGACGCTGAGATACCGGACACGCTGGTCATTCCCAGCCAGACGCCTTCGAGCGACGAGGTTTGGCCACATTCGCAAGCCCACGCTCTGGCGCGCGGCAACGTGGCCCCTAGTTCAAACCTGATGGGCAGCCCGACGTCGTCGCAGTCACAGGCACGCCACGGCCTGGGAGACTCTGGAGCTCGCAGCATAGGAGCCCCGCCGCAATCACAGGATCCTCACTCGGAAGACTCTCACATCCGAAACTCTGGGTCATCGGCTTCCCAGCCTCTGTCTGTGGAAGGCGCCGTGGAGAACTTCTTGGTTGAGGTCACCGACGGCACCTCTGGTTGCACCATTGAGCAGCTCGAGCAGATCAACCGAGAGTTGATGGACGAGATCTGGAGCCGGAGGAACGAGTGGAACCGCATGAAGGTCCTGGACCATGTGACGAGAGTGTTCAACGACACGATTGGCGAGATTGAGATGATGCAGGGCATGGGTCCTCTGAGCCAGGGCSGCAGCCTTGACTGAGGCCCTGGCGGTTGTAAGAATGAAGCTGAGCGGAGAGGCAAAATGTTGTTTTGGCAACGGGAGTGACGGGAGGTTTTTGTAATACTGCATGAGGACCGGCATGTTGCTGCAGGGTAAGGGAATGGAGTTGGGGATTGTGACACTAGGGCATGAGGACTAGATGTACACTCTAGAGGATTCACTCGCACAGCCAGAGGTATAGCTGGTACCTTTTTTTCTTCTTTTTTTTCATTATAGTGGCTTGCATAAGGTATATTACACAGCCCACCGTGCGTGCTTATAATCTTGCCTTCTTTGAGCTGTCGAGGCGCTTCCCCTCGTCGTCCTGCTCGGCCACGGTGAGGTCGGGCAACTGGGCGGGCATGATGCGCCGTGGGCTGGCGCCCGGGACGAGGTTGTACTTGGAGAAGTCGGTAACACGAGCGTGCTCGCGGAGGAAGTCCTCGTCGAGGTGCAGCTCGCCGTTGACGACGGAGGCAGGGGCGTTGAGGATGGCGAGGGTGGCGTCGGAGAAGATGGTGGCCTTGCGGAGGTCGTAGGCCTCGTCAGGCCTGAGGTTTGTGAACTGGGCCGTGGCGGCGGATTCGATGGCCTTGTCGTGACAATGTTAATGCGTCTTCCTTTCCCATGTCAACGTATAAGGAGGTTGGTTGTGCAAAGGAGGAGGAGACTTGCCACGGCGGGCCAGATGCTAATAATGGCCATGTCCTTGAGCCCGTCGTGCACCAGGTCCATGGCCAGGCCCTTTGTCAGGATGCTCATGGCGACCTTGCCCATGGCGTAGGCCGTCTTGCCGCGGAAGAAGCGGCTGTAGATGGGCGGGCTKACGACGACGACGCGGCCACCGGGGGCCCGCTGCAGGTGCGGCAGGGCGGCGAGGACGACGGCGTAGAGGCCCTCGAGGTTGACGCGCTGCATGAGCTGGAAGCGCCTGAGGGGCGTGTTGGGCACCGGGGCCCAGAAGATGGCGCCCGAGTTGTAGATGAGGACGTCGAGGCGCCCGTAAGTCTGCGTACACGCGTAAAGAGCGCTGCAGCCTTTGCCATTATTACAACGCTCCAGCAAGCCCGGACCTCTCGCCAGTTGAAAACGCGTGGCAGTCTCCTCCCTCACGCCGTGAGGGCGCTGTCTTGCCGGAGAAGTCAAGACCTAATTGAGACGACTCTCGAGACCTGGGATTGGCTAAGCTAAGACTCGGTTAACGCTGGGTTGACTCGATGCCTGATCGCCTTAAAGCTGTTCTAGAAGCTGAGGGGAAGATAACTAGATTGTAAGAGAGTAAATGGTTTCAAATTAAATGCCTTTGCTGCCTTGTTGTGCCTTGTGGCGGCGTTTTGGTACCCGCTTTATTTGTCAACCCCTCTGTCTCCCCGGGTTTCGATTACCCACCACCCAAACGTCACCTGAGTTCATGATATCAAGTACTTCGTATGTACGAAGTATTATATAAATGATAGTCCAGGGCGCGAACCGACGCCCCAGTCTTCCCGTCTGCGTCTCGCACGGCAATACCAGCCACCCCTTCCATCCGTTGAATGCCCAGACCGCTGCCGGCACTTTCGCCTGCGCCTTCACTTTCGCTTTCACATCGAAGCCAGCGGATCCCTGGAGCGCGGGATAATCGACATGGGTGGTGGACGCATAGACTGCTACCTGGACATCGGTGCGTTTGGGACACGCACGACAAGGTGCACGGCGGCGGCTGACTGACGCTTGACGGCTCTGCTGCACAGCATCCGGCTTTAGCTATGTTGCCTTCATGCGGTTGATGGCGGACCTGGACAGGCTGACAGCCAATGGCGTCGACGTCGAGTGAGTGTCGGCAACGACTCCGAGGCATACGCATACGAGTCGACGCACATGCTCACCCGCGCAGCATCCGCCCCGTGTTCCTGGGCGCCATCATGCAAGCCAGCGGTACGAAGACGTTTGCAGACGAGCCCAAGCCCCAAGCCCCAAGCCTCAAGCCCCGAGACATGCTTCTAAGGCGCGTGATAGGCAACCGGCCGCCGTGGAGGCTCGCCGTCAAGGCGCGCTACCTCGCATACGACATGCCGCGCGCCATGAGCGCCGTCGGCATCACGCGCTGGGCCGCGCCGCTGAACCTCCTGCAGCTGTCGCATACGACGTCGGCCATGCGCGCGCTGCACTACGTCAAGGCCAACCACCCCGTGGCGACGTTCCACGCCACGCTGCACGCCATGCTGCGCAGGTTCTGGGAGCCGCCGCACGTCGACCTCGCCGTCGACGCGAACCTCGCCGCCGTGTGCTCACCGACGCCGAGGACGGGAGCGGCAGGCGGCTCTTCTCCGGCGAGGAGGCCCGGCGCATCATGGACGCGCGCGAGAGCATGCGCGACGTGCTCACCGAGGAGACGGGCCGCGCGCTCGACCGCGGCGCCTTTGGCGCGCCGTGGTTCTAGGTCACCAACAGCTAGGGCGACGCGGAGCCCTTTTTCGGGAGCGACCGGTGAGCGACGGCGTTGACAAGATGGTGTAGCTTTGCTGACATGTATATATTGCAGATTTGGCCCCATGTATAAGCACCTGGGCATCGCGTACCGGGACGTCGAGGTGTTGCTGCCGCGGGCCGAGTCGGCGTCTAAGCTGTGAGCCTGAGCGGCGACTCGGTTCAATCCAGACGAGAGATGTGGTTCTGGCTGCAAGCCCCGTGTCGAATGAATATACGTGTTTCCTCGCAGCGTTGTGCCGTGCCGTCGTGCGTCCGAGTGATGTTAACTTCTTGTTAATTGCCCCCACTTGCGAAGCAGCCCAAAAGAAAGTGCACCTCTGGATGTACTAGGACTGGGTTTGCACAGTATGCGATATTGCACTTTGCACTATATCTCCGGGCTCGCTTGCCTTGGTTGCTCGAGCTCGCCTCGATTGCTGCAGCTCACCTCGATTGCTTGAGCTCGCTGCAACTGACAGTGGCCGGCTTCGGGCTCGCACGGTAACAGGGGCCCTGGTACATCCAGTGGTGCACTTTCTTTTGGGCTCACGCACCACCCCGTCAACACCAACCGCACGGCCACGATGCAGCCGCTCGAGCTGACGCTCATCGTCGCGGCGACGCGCAGCATGGGCATCGGCGCGCACGGCGCCATGCCCTGGAATGGCCTGCGTAGGGAGATGCAGTATTTCGCGCGCGTCACGACCCGGCTGCCGCCGCAGGTAGGCCTCCCCCCCCATCTACGCACTCGCAACCCGCCGTCTCTCCTCTCCTTGCCCCGGGTTTCCGGTTCTTGAGGATTGCATCCGCTGAAAGGACCCAGTCTCCCCCCGGCGCCGTCAACGCCGTCATCATGGGCCGCAAGACCTGGGACTCGATCCCGCCCAAGTTCCGCCCGCTCAAGGACCGCCTCAACATCGTCATCACCCGCTCCGCCACCACCGCCGCCGCCTCACCACCTTCGGCCTCCTCATCCCCCGGCGAGCCTGTGCGCGTGCCGTCCCTCGAGCACGCGCTGCAGTGCGCGCAGGCCCACGGCGCCGTCGGCCGCGTCTTCGTCGTGGGCGGCGCGCAGGTCTACGACGCCGCGCTTCGGCTGTCCGCGGCGCGGCGCGTGCTGCTCACGAGCATCCGGCGCGAGTTTGAGTGCGATACCTTCTTTCCGCTGGACCTCGCCGGTGGCCGGGCCGAGGGCTGGGTGAGGCGATCGCGGGAGGAGCTGCAGGAGTGGACGGGCCAGCAAGTCGACGAGGGCGGCCAGGAGGAGGCGGGCACGAAATATGAGTTTCAGATGTGGGAAAAGGTAGATTAAAGGTGGATTAGGGCATTGTTGATTCATTGTTCTTCCCCCTTGTTGTCTTGTACGCATAGACGAGGCGTACAGCGTCAGAAGTTGGGATACCATCTGCCCAAATATACATGTACAGCCAGATGCCTTGTACAGTCCCCCGTGATGTGTCGTGGTATTGATACAGCCTTCTCCCTCGCATCCATTGCCCTGATCTACACTTGCATCTTTCATCGTACACATGACCTCCGCTACGGTGCTGCAGACTGCTTCGCCGGTGTCGGTCTCGGCGACTCTGCGACCTCCCCCCCGTCCTTCTTAAACGGCTCCTCCAGCCTCGTCCAAAAGACCTCGACGGGCTTCGCCAGAATCTCCTGCGACCGCTGCGGAAACGTCACGTCCGACGTACCCTCGAGCGCCACCAGGCTCGAGCGCATCCACCCGACAATGGCCAGCAGCGCGCGCGGGTCCACGTCGGGCGCGCCCTTGAACAGGTTGCGCCACACGGCGCTCGCGAGGATGGCGTCACCCTTGATGAGGCCCTCGTCGTAGGCCAGCAGCAGCCCGCGCCACTGCACGAAGATGTCCTTGAGGTAGCGCTGCCGCAGCGCGCTCGACGTGATGTTGTGGTCGAGGTGCATCTTCTTCTCGCACTCGAAGAAGAAGTGGTCCACCAGCTGCTGCTGCCAGTTGCGGTACGCGTCGCGGTCGAGCATCCGCAGACGCGCGTTGAGGAGGTAGAGGTGCAGCATCGTGACGTGCGACCAGGTGCTGAAGCTGGGCTGGAGGTTGAAGGCTGGCAATGGGGAGTCAGTCGACGTGTCAATGCTAGCTACCGTGCTGCTTGCACAGTGATTGGGGGGGGG
>LFRF01000001.1:2134428-2150814 GCA_001189435.1 Tolypocladium ophioglossoides CBS 100239 | reverse complement strand
TGTCCTTGTCGACGGGGTTGCCCAGCTCCTCGCCGTCCTCTAACCTCTCCACCTCGTCGTTCTTGCGCGCCTCCTCGGTGATGTGGTAGTCGGCCGCCTTGGAGCACGCCTTGTACAGCCGCTCCGACGCCCCCAGGACGCGATACGACTCGGCCAGGGAGCCCCCCATGCCCAGGATCCGCCGTCCGGCCGTATTGCTGAACCATCGCACCGGCACCATCGTCGCCGTCGGGGACAAGCCGCCCAGGGGGAGCAGGAAGCTCTTGGATGCTATCGTCGCCGTCCGCGCAGGGGCTCTGGCTGCGCCGGCGCGCATTGCGGTCCGGACGAGCGTCCGAGCTTGTAGCTTGCAGCTCTCGCAGGCCATTGTCGTCGTGGGAGACAGGCTCTGCCTTGACGGGAGGAAGTTCGGTGGCGGGATGGGCAGATGATGTGATGCGGCGAGGCGGCGAGGCGGCGAGGTTTTCCCCAGTCACGGCTGCGTGCATGACGCCTACTCGTTGGTGGGTCCTCTGGGAAACCAGCTTAGCGTTACTTCTACACCTAATAAGTTGGGCACAAAATGCGAGGACATTTCGACCCCGCCAAATTCGCCCTTTGACACCATGCAATTGATGTATCTTTCTTCTAACTACATCGCGATAAACTTTTCTCGTATTTTTAACCAAGTCAATAAAGCTATCGTGATAAAGGAAGGCGCGGTTGTTGCCTGCGTCCACGACGTTGGCGTTGACTGCGCCGCCTGCTGCCGCTGAAGGTATCGTGAGATGCAAGTACCGCCCGGACGGCAGCAGGGATATGGGGGTTACCAATCATCGCGACGTGATTAACAATACGAGAAAAAAATATTTCGGAGACGCCTGCAAGCAGAGGGAGTTGGGCCTCTGACGCAGGGGGTGGTGAGGAGCAGCGCACCCGAGGGCAAGGACGTCAAGGGTGACCAATACACACAGTTTCCCTGAGAAGGACAGCCCGGGAATTGACTGATGCCCTCATATGGGATGCCTATGGAGGACATCTCTTCGTGGTGGGGACTAGCCACCTCTCGAGCGCCCCTACAGCTTCCGTGCAGCAGATATGACTCCTCTGTCATCGGAGAACTGTGCCCAACAGGTCTCCAGCTGACGATGGCTGCAGCCCTGAGACCTTCGAGCCTGGTCAAAACCCGAGCGGCGAGCCAATCGGACTTCCCAGTCCTATGCTCTAGTCGCTCGACACGGCCTCACGGGTCTCATGAGAATGATGAGTTTAGAGTATTGCGTCAATTATATCCAATTTTGTTTGGCTTCAATCCTTGACAATCTCATCTCGGACACTTCCAACACTCTCCACAACCTTCAGTCGATCCGCGCGCTTGTACGCAGTGAACCATGGCCCGTTGAAAACCTCGTCGATCTGTTCGACGCTTATGCCCGTTGTGTCAGGCACCATGAAGAACACGTAGACCAGCGCCAGGAAGCAAAACCCTGCAAAGAACAGAAATGCGCCCCAGTTGTTGGTCGACGCAAGGAGCTCCGGAGTGCTGTAGGACATGGCGTAGATGAACAACCAGTGGAAGGTCTGTCCCAGCGCGCCGCCGAGAGTGCGGAGGCGATTGGGCCACAATTCGCCGCCAAAGACGTATGGAAGAATAAATAGCCCTGTCATAGAAGTGGTAAGGCTAGGGTAGATGAACAGAGCTTCGGTAGTGTGCAACTCACCCACAGCGTATCCAAATGCATGGATGAAGATGGCCGCGATGGCCGCCTGCGATGCGCTACTGGACACGGGTCCCTGCTGGAGGTATTTGATGAAGACGGCAATGTAAATATGCGAAAGCATCTGCACCGTGATGCCGAGGAAAAGCGATCGTCGACGACCAAGACCATCAACCAGGAAGAATGAAGCAATCAGGATGAACCAGAGCTTGCTGAACGAGTACATTCCAGTAAGAAACATGCTCTCCACGTCACCTCCCCCAACGCCCAGCAACTTCATAATGGGAATGAAGTAAGAGGTGATGGAGTTGGCACCAGACAGTTGTGCGAAAGCGTAGGAGATGAGACTCTGCTGCAGACGACGCAGATTAGAACGCACTGTGAACATCTCCTTGAGCAAGGACAGAATATCACTAGATCCGGCACCGGTTTGTTCCATCGCCGTTTCGATGCCGGACAGTTCTGCCAACACACGGGGATGATCTGCGGGCAAGCCGCGAAGTCGGATGAGGGCGGTGACAGCTTCTTCTCGTCTGTTGACCATTAGAAGCCACCGAGGGGACTCGCAGGCGAAGAAGCTGGCGATGGCAGAGAGAAACATGAAGATGCCTGGGGCAAACCACACGATTTGGAACTGCAGGTTGCTGGGCGGTAGATGGAGGTAGACGCCATAAACGCAGAAGATAGCCGTGAAAGACGATATGGCCATCGCAACCGCAAACCAGGAGGTGAGAAGGCCACGGATCTCCCTTGGCGCAATTTCCACGAGAGTCATTGGTCCGATGACGCTGAGCGAGCCCAGACCCAAACCCGAGACGATGCGTGAGGCATACAAGCCCGTCAAGCCAGGGGCGAGGGCGGCGGTTATTTGGCCGACGATCCAGACGAGAATGTACAGGCGGTAGGACCACAAGCGGCCGACACGGTCGTTGATGAAGAAGGACAAGGCAGCGCCGACGGCGTAGCCGATGTAGACGATGGAAACGAGCGTCTTGATGTCGTCTGAGGTCGTGCCGGAGCTGATGCCGAAGTGGTGCTGGAAGCCAGGGAGAAGGGAGACGACGGACGACGAGCCCTGGTCCCATGCTGGACAGTGTTAGCAAGTCCGAGGAAGTGGTAACAGGGACCTACTCAGGGGAACAGCGCTCAGGGCCAGGATTAGGGAGGTGAAGACCAAGTTGCCATTGCAGATGACATGTCGAGGGACGTTGCGGATGGAATGAGCATACCCAGCCAGGGGCGACCGGTCGAGGATGGTTTGAAACCCCATCCTTTAATTGAGTTGTGCTTGATCTTCTCGATAGGCGGTTGTGTTGGGGGCTACGGAGGGTGGAGGGGGACCGACTCGCAGGACTCCCATGGCTACATATATACTCGCTGGATACTAGGCCTAGCTGACCTCAAGTGACCGCTCAGCCAAGTTGTCTCTGTGGTTGTGATCCACGGTCCTGGCCTGTCACAAGTAGGTCGCCAACAAGCATGAAGGTTTGCAGAAGTAACACCGGACTTTTCCGACACACACCGCTGCCCTCGGAAGAATACGAGCAACCAGTCGGAAGCCGTGGATTTCCCCCACGCAGATACCCCAGGTTCAGATTACCCCAGACGAGTCATGTCCACGGCTACCAACAACATGCCCTGTTGCCCCCTTCCCTGGACATCTTGCTGATACMCATCAGTTCCACGTCGGCAGGGCGTAATGCAGCAGAGTCGCGACAGTAGGAACCGTGCGCGGCACCCGCGTCGGCGCGCCGGGCCTAGAACGCACCGTGCGTGTGTGAACTGCAAGGGGAAGAAGCTCAAGGTATGTTGTCTGGACATGGCGTGATGTAGTCGCTGATGGTTGAGTAGTGTGACGATCAGACGCCCGCGTGTTCCAATTGCTCTCGTCTGTCACTGAGTATGTTTCTCTTGTTTTCTTTTTCCTCTGCTACTCATCATGCCGTCAGCTTGTCTCTTCGAAGACCCAGAGACCAAGAAACGTCGGCCACGGAATTACCTCGAGACACTGGAAGCGCGCGTCGCTTTTCTCAGAGACGACGGCCAAAGTTCCCCGGCGGGAGCTTCTTCATCTTCCCTTCCAACGCCAGAAGTGCTTCAAGGGAGCAGTCGACGCGGCACATTCATTTCCGATGAGGGAGACGGGGCGACAGACCTATCTCTCCAAGCCGGGCTCTTGGATGTTAGAACCACCCAGACAGAGCCACAATACCTGGGCTCTTCGTCCACGTTTGCCTTTTCAAACATAGTCAACTCGTCTTTGTGTCGCCATCTGCCGGAGAGGTCGAAGCCTCTGCCTGGTCTGCTGACCAGACGGGCGCCTTCGCCGTCCATGTGCTTTTTGCCGGATTATGAACTGGCGCTCACATTTAGCAATGCTTACTTTGAGAACATTCAGCCTCAGTATCCATTTCTCTATGAGCCGACGTTTAGGCTTTGGGAGAAGAAGCTTGCTACGCGGTCGCAGGAATTGACCAACTTGAGTCTCGACTCTATTCCCTTGTTCTTTGTAAACATGGTAGGCACTCCTGCCGTCCACAATTGGTTTATGCTCAAGATTTATTCAGGTATATGCTGTTGGAGCTCTTCTGCTCCCTAATTATCAATATTTAGCCGAGGTGAGAATGAACTGCAATGAGACCGAAGCAACCAGGCTTATTCATGGCTTAGCAACTTTATACATCGGCACAGCTATATTCGGATGTACTCTCTCTGGATAATCTAGAGACAATACAGGCCCTCCTATGTTACGCCATGTACTCTCTGCGGTCTCCAATCGGCCCATCTCTGTGGTAAGCAACGTATAGACGGCCCTCGTAGACATTGTACTCTAACCTCTGCCAGGAAGGTAACTGGTCTCGCTTTTCGCCAATGCATCGAACTAGGCTACCACCGCAAGAGTAAGCACCCTGGACCGGTGGACGACCATCTCCATCTCCAAATACGAGGACGAACGTTTTGGTGTGCCTACGGCATAGAGTGCATGGTCTCGCAGTGGCTCGGACGGCCACTGTCACTCCCGCTGCACGACGTCAGCGCTGAGGTATGCGCCTTGTAAGCCTAGAAGATTCATTGCCTAACAGATGCTGTTTAGTTTCCAGTAGACGTTGACGATCCACTCGTTGCCGATACTGTCCACAGCACCCCTAGTTCACCCAATGACCCCCCAACCAGCATGTCGAATGCCATACATGTTTTTCGACTCCGGTGCCTATGGGCTCGCATACATCACTCTTTATACTCAGACAACGCACTTACTAGTGCAAATGACGCCACCTACAGGTCTCGAATAGAAGAGCTCCGTGCCGAACTCGACGAGTGGCTGGCCTCGGCTCCGCAGGTTATACCCCGAACAGGCCATACACTCTCTATGTTCGCCACGAGAGCCTGGTACGAGCTCAACTACAATTACACGGTCCTCCATCTCTACCGGACCCAATTGGAAGAAGGCAGAGGCTCCACAGACACCATATTCTCAGACTGCATAAAAGCTGCCAAGTACATCTGCACGCAGTACCGCCGCCTGTACGTGGGCACTCCCGTCAGGCACACCTGGGGAACGCTCCGCTGTATATTCTTCGCAGGCCTAGTATACCTACACTGCCTGTGGACCGCGCCAGGGATCCGCGACACGGTTCAATACGACGACGTGAGTAGGACCTGCACGGACGCAACCATGGTGCTCGTGGTGATTGCCCAGGCGTGGGAGGAGGCGGCGCCGTATCGAGATCTGTTCGAAGTGCTTGCAAATCGCACAATGACTATGATTGTGAGTAGGAATAATGGGGCGCATGTTTCGTCGACTCCTTTGGCTTCTGCGGATGCGACAGAGCAGGAGACGTTGACGCAGTGGATGGCAGATATTGCCAACACGGGCATGTCGGATGAAATGGAGGGGCTGTTGGCCGGATTTATGGATGAGTTTATGTCTTATGATGCACCTACTTGAGCGTTGCAAGATAAAGATCAAGAACCAATTTTACATCGTGTCCTGTAGTCCTCTGTGCCATGCCACTGTGTGCTTGCGGCCCCGCGCAGAGTCAGTCGCGACGAAACGTGCAACACCTGCATGCAGCGACAAGTTGAGCGAATATCTAGAGAAATGTGAAGATTTCACTGCGATTATAGTCGTGGGGTTTGACTCGTGATGTTGGTTGCCGCAGCATTCTCACTTCCACTGGACTTTTTCCATCTTGAAGTCACAACCTACAGTCGATCAGCCGAGCAATGTAAAAGCCAAAGGAAATACTCACGATCGGCCATTTCAACCCTGGACATCTCTCTAGGGCCTGTTTCACCTTCCAACAGCCCGTTGTTCGGCTTGCCTTCCTCTGCGGCGCGCCACTTCCATGCTGCACTGAACTGGTCGGGAACTCGCTCTAGCTGGTTCTTGACATGCTATTGCGACACAGTTAAAATTCACATGGCTAGGGCTGGGGGTGGAGGGATACTTACCTTGCCGAGAATGGGTAAGAACTTGAAGGCATGGCCACTGTGGACTTTAGCTTGCGTTTTAGGCTGTGGGAGGAAAGACTTACGAGCCTCCCGTGCAAATGAAGAGGGAGTTCGAATAGTTGGGTACGTAGTCGATGACATACTAGGACAAGTCAGTAAGGTTGCGGATCATGTGGAAGGCGATACGGACATTATGGTCCGGGCTGTCTGTATACCAACACAACTGAACCCAATTTAGTATGTAACGGTACATTGATTTGAGGTGACTTACCCGACTGTCTGTGAATCCAAACTCCACCAACTCGGGAAAGCCCTGAGCAATAACCTCCTTCATGCGCGAGAGGCCATACAATGGAACGGTGTCTATGGGGTCCTTGCTGTACTTGGTTCGCGGGGTGGAAATGCGACTGCACTGTCAGCAACTTGTATCACAGTTATTACGAAGCGAGGAAATACATACAGATCACGCTGTGTAGGGTGGTCTTGGTAGTTAGTGAACTTTGCCAGGATTAGTTCATGTCATTCAGGGAAACCGGGTCAACCTGCCTTGCGCCCACGAAACCCAAACTTGAGTCGGCCTTCTTTCGAGATTGGAAAGCCACCACCTTGATAGTAGCTTTGATCGTCAACGCCCATATTAACACCAGCACAAACAACTTGACAACAACTCACTCATCTCCATCACCCTTGCGATAGGACCACACGGGATAATTATCAGGATGGAACTTATTCCACAAGTCCTGCCTCTCCTTGGGGATATCAATGAACATGACTGTGCCCGCTGTCGCCTCAACCGTTAGGTGGGCCTCGGGAATAATCGATGCAGTCCAGCTGCCGGCTAAGAGGTGTCAGTGGACATATCACTGTAGGAACGGAAAGTCTGACCAGCAACAATGACCAGGTCGCCGAAGTGAGAGAGGTTGTCGCAGGTCTTGATGCCCTTGACTCTCTTCTGCGCGCCATCGTCTTCAATGATGAGGCTGGACAGTTTGCCCTGGGGATCTCCAAGGACGAACTTGACGCCGGCCTGTTCGCAAAGGAACCTGGCGTAGACGCAGGCCTATTCCTATCAGTGGACTTGTCGCAGTGAATGTGGGAGAAGTGCTCACCTTGTCTGCAATGGTGATTCCCGCCTGGATGTCAATGAAGCCATTGGTGTTGCCATTATTAATACCGTCGATTACGCGGTATTTCTCCACCCACTTTTCGCTAATCTTCCTCAGTCGTGCTTTCTCTGCAGCGTTGTCCTGCGGCAAATATCAGCTGGTTCAATTCCAAGGCCGAGGCGATCGATAAAATAACCCACCTTGCCCAACTTGAGGAACAGCATCTTGCGAAACTCAGGCGCCGTCTTCTCCATCGCCGCCAGACTATCTTTGTAGTAGCCCCGAAGCACCGTCCCTTCATCGAGGAAATAGCTTCCGCAGACATGCAGCAGCTTATCCTCCGGGGTGAGACCCTCAGGGAGCTCGGGTGGCGAACTCGCCATGACCGTTTCGGTCCATGCCTGCCAGATATCCCTGGCCTCAATGGCAAGCTGCTGGTATCTGGGACAGATCAGCTATCCAAGCTATCCTTCAGACTCGATGGGGGATGGTAGGCATACTCGACCTTGTCCGCGTACGCCATGCGAAACACCTTGTTGATGTCAGCCGAAGCGCCATCGCAGCCGTTAGATGGGTTGTAAAAGTTCTTGTCAAACGGGCAGCGATCATAGATGGTGATGTTCTTGTAGCCCGCGCGGGCGAGCCAGAGCGATGTGCTCAGCCCGAACACGCCACCGCCGACAACGATGATTTTGGAGTCTTGAGAGAGCATCTTGAGTCAATGATGTTGAAGAGCAAATTTGAAGATCAGGAACGATTGAATCGCACATGGATAGTCTGGAGAATTGCTCGTAATATATTCCGGCAATGATTCAGCGGACGTGCAGCTCTCGGATGCTGAGTACGGATCCGATCGGCTCCTCGGATTCTTCCGGCCACTGGCTACACACGTCCGGTATGGAGCGGAGATGCTCCAGACTGCCGTCGGAAATGCCCGAGAGGATTCAGCTGGTATTATTAGTTTTATCGAGTTCGGAATGACCGCCCGTCGCACGCGACCAGTTTCGCAGTTCGGGGTGGCGTACAATTGTGTCTGTGTCTGGGATTGCCGGCTGACATTGTCCTCCCTCTAGTAATGGCGCCACTGGCGTATAAGAGCGATGATGGCGATGCAAGAAACGGTGTTTATTTCGTCGAAAGCATAGAGGTATTCATCCAGCCAGGTTTCGCATCGGTGGTACTTCGTAATTCTGTCCGACAAGCCGAGGGACAAGGCGGTCGCAGTGAGCGTATCGGAGCCTTTCCATGCTGCAGAAGGCGCTGGGCAACGAGCATCCAGACGCCCTTTCGAGCATGCGCAGCCGAGCAAATATACTGGGTCGAGATGGCCATATCCTCAACGTTACATTTTGAAGCTGACGTTTGGGGTCAGGCAAGCAGTGCCATCCATGGCAGGACTATGCAACGGGTGCTCAAAGTAGTCCGGGCCATGGCGCTCGCCGCGCTCTCAGGCCAGACGGTCGTCGTGTTCGCGAGTTCATCCGAGGCCGGCCCATGAAACGCCAATGACCATGTAGCTGTTGAGGGACCTGGTAGAATGTCGGCCGTTGCGCCAAGGCCCAAGGAGAAAGGGCTCAATCCCCGGCTTAGGCCACATGTCTACTCCGTACCACGCGACAACTTCAGGGGTGACCACCTGGAGAGCAAGCCTAGCAGCTCTATCGACCATGGATGTGACTGAAGCTAGCTCCCTACGCAAGATAGTAATGTACAACGGCTCCCATCATAAAGACACGGTGGCCTGCGCCCTCGGGTCCTGCTGCTACTGCAGCTGTGAAAAGACGAGGCTGCTATTTGTGCCGCCAAAGCCAAAGCTGTTGGTGACGGCCACCTTGACCTGCCTTTGCTGTGCCTCCAAAGGCACAAAGTTAAAATCGATGCCGACGTCTTGCTGCACCAGGTTGAGCGTTGCCGGCACAACCCCCTAAGCGCCGTGGTGTGGTCAGAAGACGGAACGGACATGTAGATGCAGCATTGCCTTGGGATCAACCGACCCGACTCACCTCGTGTATAGCTAAAATCGCAAAGAGTGCCTCGATGGCGCCAGCGGCACCAAGCAAGTGCCCAATAGCCCCCTTTGTGCTGCTCACCGTGACCTGCGCCTCGGACGACACACCCTCGTCGCCGAGCATGAGGCGGCGAATCGCAGTCGCCTCGGCCACGTCCCCGACCTGCGTGCCCGTGGCGTGGGCGTTGATGTAGTCCACCTGCTCCGGCCGGGCCCGCGCGTTCCGCAGGGCGCGCCTCATGGCGAGATACGCGCCGTTGCCGTCCTCGCGCGGCGCCGTCATGTGGTGCGCGTCGCCGCTGCACCCGTAGCCGCGGACCTCGGCGTAGATGCGCGCGCCCCGGGCCCTGGCGTGCTCCAGCTCCTCGAGCACGCAGACGGCGGCGCCCTCGGAGACGACGAAGCCGTTGCGGCCGGCGTCGAAGGGGCGACAGCTGCCGCGGGGGTCGTCGTTGTACGCCGTGGACAGCGACCGAGCGCGTCCGAAGCCCGCGAAGGTGAGGGGGTGGATGCAGGACTCGGAGCCGCCGGCGACCATGACGTCTGCGTCGCCGAGGGCGATGAACCGGGAGGCGTCTCCGATGGAGTGCGCGCCGGTCGTGCACGCCGTGGTGGCTGCGTGGTTGGGCCCCTGGAAGCCGTACTTCATGGCAACGTGCCCAGCGGCCATGTTGATGAGGATTTTGGGGACGAACAGCGGCGAAACCTTCCTGTAGCCCTGAGCGCGCGTTAGCAAGGGGGCTTCGGTCCATCAAGTGGCGCGCCGGCTGGGCTCACGTCGCCGTGGTGCGCCAGGCTGGTCTCGTAGATTTCGTCCAGGTTGCCGATGCCGCTGCCCAGACACACGCCGGTGGCCTCCTGGTCCTCCTGGCGCGTGGCCTCCCAGCCTGCATCTTCCGGGGCCATGCCGCTGGCGGCGAGGGCGTACTGGGCAAAGGTAGACATGCGCCGCTGCTCAGCGGCCGTGAGCCAGTCCGAGGCCCGCCACTGGCCGTCGCCGTCGCCGCAGGGCACGACGCCGGCGACGGTGCTGGTCAGTTCCCGCCACCGCGCCCGCGGCTCGCGCGACGCGACGCTGGTGATGGCCGAGTCTCCGGCCAGGAGACGGGACCATGTGCGCCGCACTCCTACGCCCAGGGGCGTGATGGCCCCGAGGCCCGTGACGACGACGCGACGCATCGCGCTCCCGTGGCCGGCGGGTTACCTTGGCAGCCGTGCGTTCATTTGGGCGAGGGAGAGCGGACGGGGTGAGATTCCTGGAGCGGAATAGGACGTTCAAGATGTAGTCCCGATGAAGTGGCTTGTAATAATGAATTATATCCAAGTCTGCGCGGCTTTATGAAAAGGTAGATGCTGTCGCCAAGTACGAAGTATGGATACTCCGAACGGAGTAGCCATTTCGAGTTGACACCCCATTTTGGTTTAGCGCGAGCCTGCCGCGGCGTGGCTTCAGCTGTCCGCCACAATGGACGCCACCACCGACGACCTGCGTCGTGGTGGCTTCAATTGGCTTTCATATGCGAATACTCCGTGCCTATTCAATGCAGATTCTCTCCGTCGCGACACTGTGGACACTCCCTGTGCGGCAGACAGCGACCCCTCAGCAGCCACGCGACTTCAGACACATCCGGCGTTTCACTCCTTATCCGCGACAGACGCATCTTCGAGCCGTCTCACCTTGAAAGACGCTTCTTCTTCTCGTTGTTGTTCTTGTTCTCCTCTTCTCCTCCTCCTCTTCTCCTCTTCTTCTTCTCTCTGCCGTCCATGGCTCTCAAAGGCCTCCTCGTGCGCTAACCGCTGACCCTTCCCCGGGTTCCTGCCCGGCGTCCACATTATGACCGCTGACCATGGCGGCCATGATGCCGACGTCAACGCCGAGGCCACCGGTATAGACACCGGCGTCGGCCCGACTACGAGGCATTCACTCTCTCACCAGCGGCCGGACTCGATCGACGGGCCCCAGGAGCGCATCTCGGGCTGGCGTCCGCCCCGGGACAGCGACGATGAGCGCGACTCTGAGAATGAGCCCCTGATGGACCCCAACCTGCCCGAGGAGTATGAGCTGCAGGACCGGACGCGGCCCGAGGATGGGCTGCTCGCAGGCCAAGACGTCTCCAAAAGGCTCGAGGAAGAAGACTCGCCATACCCCGAGGTCCGTGCCGCGGTGCGAAACTACGTCGAGGACCTGCCGTGCAACACGGTCCGCGCCTGGGTCATCGGCATGTCCCTCGTCCTCGTGGGCTCGTCCATGAACACGCTCTTCTCGCTCCGCCAGCCCTCCATATCCATCGGGCCGCTTGTCGCCCAGATCATCGCGTGGCCCATCGGCCACGGCTGGGCAAGGGTCATGCCCGACAGGCAGTTCAACACCCTTGGCCTGCGATGGAGCCTCAACCCTGGCCCGTTCAATATCAAGGAGCACACCATCATCAGCGTCATGGCCAGTGTCTCCTTTTCCGTCGCATACTCCACCGACATCATCCTCGCCCAGCTCGTCTTCTACAAGCAGAACTTTGGCCTCGTCTTCCAGATCCTCCTCACCATCTCAACGCAGTCTCTGGGCTACGGCATTGCCGGCACCATGCGCCGCTTTCTAGGTTGGCTGCCCAAGTCGGAGGCGTAGACTCGCGCTGACTTTCTGACAGTATACCCGGCATCCATGATCTGGCCGGGAAACCTCGTTGGCGTGACGCTCATGAACGCCATGTACGAGCAGAACGACCTGCCGGACCCGACCGTCTTGGGTGGCAGCATGCCGCGGTACCGTTGGTTCATGGTCGTCACCGTCGGTGCCTTTGCGTACTACTTTATCCCAGGCTTTCTGGCCCAGTGTCTGAGTGTGTTTGCCTTTGCTACCTGGCTTGCCCCCCAGAATGTCGTCGTGAACCAGCTCTTTGGCGGCACGACTGGCCTGTCGCTTCTGCCCATTACCTTTGACTGGACGCAGATAGCCGGCTGGGTCGGCTCGCCTCTGATCCCCCCCTGGTATGGCCCCTTGTTCGCCCCCTTGCAATAGACTGGAACTTATTCGTGATTCAGGTACGCCATCGCCAACACACTGATCGGCGTCGTCGTCTTTTACGTCTTTGGCTCGTCGGTGCTGCACTACTCGGGGGCGTGGTACGCGCAGTTCCTGCCCATGAGCGACGCAAATACGTATGACAATACGGGGCGGCCCTACAACACCAGCCGCATTCTCAATTCCGACTATACCCTCGACGTGGAGGCGTATCAAAACTACTCTCCGTTGTTTATAAGGTGCGTGGGCCATCTCTGATCTCATTCATCGCCTGGCTRGCCTGTTGACTTGATTAGCACCACGTTTGCCATGTCCTACGGTCTCTCCTTTGCCGCCATATCCTCTCTCATCGTGTACACCTACCTCCACTATCGCAAGCAGGTCTGGAGGCAGTATAGAGACAGCGCAAACGAGAAGCCGGATATACATATGAAACTCATGAAAAAATACAAGGAAGCGCCGGCATGGTGGTACATGTCTCTCTTCGTTACCGTACGTCTTCAACCTTGGAACCTACGGATTCATCTGTGTGAAGCTAACTCACTTCCCCAGATGCTTGGCCTCGGACTGTACACTGTGCTGGCCTATCCCACGAAACTCACCTGGTGGGCGTTTCTGCTCGCCGTCGTCATATCCTACGGCTTTTCCTTGCCCATCGGAATCATCGAGGCCGTGACGAATAACCAGATCGGCCTGAACGTGCTCACCGAGTTCATCTTCGGATACATCCAGCCGGGCCGGCCGCTGGCTCTCATGCTGTAAGTCGCCTCGTCCAGCTCACCATTTACTACCCATCGCTCAGTGCTGACCCGTGACGCAATGCAGTTTCAAGACCTTTGGGAACATCACCATGTACGAGTCGTCCCAATCACCCGAGAAGAGTGCACTGCTGACAGTCACGCCAGGTCACAAGCGCTGGCCTTTGCATCGGACCTCAAGTTTGGGCACTACATGAAGATCCCCCCGCGGACCATGTTCTGGTCCCAGGTCGTCGCCACCACCTTCTCCTGCTTTGTCCAGATCGCCGTCCTGAACCTCGCGCTCGAAAACATCGAAAATGTCTGCGACCCCCAACAGCGCGACCGCTTCACCTGCCCAGGCGGTCGAGTCTTCTTCGCCGGTGAGCCCTCCCCCCGGTTCCCCTCAGCCAACCACTTGACTTACACGCCCTCCAGCCTCGGTGATTTGGGGCCTCATCGGCCCGGACCGCATGTTCTCCCCCGGCCGCGTCTACTCGGGCCTCTTCATCTTCTTCATCCTCGGCGCCCTCGTGCCCATCGCCGTCTACTTGGCCTCCCGCCGCTGGCCCAAGTCACCCGTGCGGTTCCTCATGGCGCCACTCATCTTCGGCGGCGCGGGCTCCATCCCGCCCGCCACGCCGCTTAACTACTTCTCCTGGGGGCTCGTCGGCTTCGTCTTCCAGTACTGGGTCAAGAAGCGCCATTTCGCCTGGTGGAGCCGCCTCAACTTCCTCACCTCGTGCGGCCTGGACCTCGGCCTCGCGCTGGCGACCTTGTTCATTTTTTTTGCGTTTTCCATGCAGGGCATTGAGCCGCCGCGGTGGTGGGGGAACAACGTCGTTACGACGACCATGGATGTCCAGGGGACAGCGGTGGAGGCATTTGTGGTGCAGGGACAGCAGTTTGGGCCCAGGTCGTGGTAGATGGGGCCCTGGGATACTTTGGACATAGTAACCTAGTAAAGCGTATACAGGAGCATTGCAGTATAGCGGCATACTAAACAGACCCCGATGGCCCTCCAGAGAAAAAGCCGTAGGGAGGTATAATTCTCCAATGGTCTAGTGTCATATGGCCACAGGAATCAGGGGGCAAAACATGGTTCATCATTACAACACCAGCCGCCCAGGCTCCTTTTCCAGAATCAGCTTGCACCGCTCCAGGAACACGTGTGCCCTTTGCTCCTCCTCCCTGGGCACCACGAGGCTAAAGACGTTGGTTCCGCTCGACAGGCCAGGGACGGTTGGGACACCGTCGAATCGCGACGCAGGCGTCTTGTTCGGGCCGGCGAGTTCGTCGATGATGTCGGCCTTGCTCCGGCGGGGCTGTTGGGGAGCGAGCATCGAGGCGGGGGGGATGGCGGAGATTTGGGGCAGGTAGACGCCGCGAGAGCCCCTGGCGGCCTTGAGCTTGTCCAGCCCGAGGACCTGGTCGAAGAGCTCGCTGGGCGTGGGCTTGAGTGCGGCGAGGGGCAGCTCGTCGTTGGCAACCTCGGCGGCCCGGCTGATGAAGGTGGACAGGGGCAGGAAGACGCCAAGGGTGTCCTGAATCTTCTTCTGGACCTCGACGACCCTGGCCAGCGAGACAGGGATGTTGACCTCGAGAGCCTGCATCTCGAGTGCCTCGGGCGCCGCCTCAGCTTCCTTGGGAGCCGTCGCGGGGGCCTTCTTTTCGGCGACCTTGATGTTGCTCAGATCGAGGTGGGCCAGCTTCTCGAACCGCGAGGACACAGCCGCGGGCGTATCGGCGTTGATAGTGCCCAGGAACGCCAGCACGTCGCCCTTGAGCAGCCGCCCGCCCGGCCCCGTGGGCCTAATCTTGCTCACGTCCTCCTCGCTGATGCCGTTCTGCTTGACCAGGTGCTCCACCGAGGGCATCAGAGGGTACTTTTGCTCGTGTGTCTCGCTGCTGACCGCCTGGGCCCGTTGCGTGCCTGTGGTCTTGCTCGGCTCGCTCTGTGTCGGGGCCGCAGCCTCCTCGCCAGCTTGCTTGGCCTGCTGCTCGTCGGCGGGGATCTTGAGTGCGCTGATGTCGTCGCCCGCCTCCGCAAGGACTGCGATACGCATGCCGACCTGAACGGCCTTGCTGCCGTTCTGCGACATGATCTTCATGACGACGCCGTCGTCCTGCGCCTCGACGTCCATGGTCGCCTTGTCCGTCTCGATCTCGAGTAGCACGTCGCCGGCGCTGAAGGTCTCGCCCTCCTTAACCTTCCAGCTGGCAATGTTGCCCTCCGTCATCGTCGGCGAGAGCGCCGGCATAACGAAGTTGTGCGCGGCGGGGCATCGTGCCGACGAGGTGAAGCCTACGTTGCGTCTGGTCAGTAAGCGCCGTGCTTTTGCGCCGAAGTCGCTGTAGACGGAGGGACGTACCACGAGCAGCTGCCCTGCTGCTGACGAGGCGAGCCGAGGCACGGCACGCGGCCGTGAGGGACGCCATTGGAGCCCAATTGAGTGAGCAGGCAGGTGAGGATCGAGTGTTGCGGAGGTTGAAGTCGATGGAGGACGAGGTCTGAGAGAGCTATGAGTTGTTGGGGACCGGAGGGAAAATGCGCAGCTGGCTCCGCCGCTCCAGCCAATTGCGCGACCGCGAGCCAGCCGGGTGAGCCTTGCAGGTGGGTTTGCAGGTGGGTGCGGCGCGGCTGGGTGAGCCAGGTACTCGTATGTCTGCTCTCCCAACCTGGCTGTCTCCACCCGTACCCGAACTGCTCTTGCTGTACTCGGTACCGTACGGAGTAGTCCGTATTTTCTGCAAGCCCGCATTGGCCTCCGTCCAATCGACATAAGTACGGAGTACGGAGTACCACTACCCGAGTCACAATAGGATATTGCGATAACAAGTGACACTCTGACGAGCATTGGTTATGGCATCAGCTGTGCCGAGCAACGTCCACGCCCCACGGCTGAGATCGTGTACGCGCACTGAGGGTCGGTGACTTACCAGCGTCTCAGCCGCGTCGGAACAATCTACCAGGAAGGGTTGTCTTGCTGCATTGGCGATGATAGCAAGTCAATGCAAAGCTGGGACTCGTTGCCCGCGCATACCGACGACGCAACCTCGCGACTCGTTCTGATGCACTAGAAACTCCTTCGGCTTGACGTAACGAGCAACAGTGCGTGGCTTCGAGTTCGTGTCTACAAAGCATATAAGATAACGCCATGCATTCTACATAGTTTCTAGGCTCTTTTAGCCCTCGTAAAYGACCAAACACTGCCGGCGAGACCAAATACATTCCAAAGTTCCATTGTGAAATAATTGCAAGACGAGGCCGCTATCTATGCCTTTCCACCTCGGATCGAGTTGTCCCAGGTGCTGTAACGTAAGGATATTTGCCGTCCATCCGCCCGAATGCGAGGAACCACGA
>LFRF01000001.1:2033480-2122030 GCA_001189435.1 Tolypocladium ophioglossoides CBS 100239 | reverse complement strand
AGAGGGGGCTGGTCAGTCAGAGCACAGCGAGCAGGAAGGCAGCTAGGTAGGCGAGCCAAAGAGAGAAAAGAAGAGGAAGAAGAAGCATGTCATTCTCGCTAACTAGGCAGGAAGTGTGGCCCTTGTTATAGGTGGCTGTCATGTAGCCTGCTCCGCGGCGTGTTGTCCTTCCCGGCCAAACTACGCAGCAAAAGCTGTATGGTTCCGTTTCCTGCTCTTCAATGTTGAAATGTACTTATCACAATCGTCTGAAATAACCATGGATAGCATTATCCAGCCATCCTCCCAACTTGAGATTCACGAAGCGGACTAGCTCGGTAGACCCGTCCGCGCGTACAGTCTTCTCCTCCATATCCCTGAGCAAGGTATCGATGTAATCCCCTGCTGCTGAAAGGTGAAGAATATGAGCAATAGCTCGATGAACTGCGAGAAGCCGAGGGGAAGGAGGGTCGATCTTCCGGGTATCGGTGAGATAGAGCGTCTGAGTGACTGGGAAGCTTGGGTCGCGTAGGAGGTTGGGGTTGTAGAAAGAGCTGATTTTGTAGGTATGCGGCTGCTGATATGATGTAGGTTCAAAGAAGATCTTAAAGTCGCCAAAGAGCTGATGGAGAACATGCGTGAGGGTAATAGCGTTACGCGCCCGGTCAATATCGGTACCGTCAATTAAGTGCATAATGCCGCAGTGTAACGGTTTGGGTTCCCAAGGGATAAACCGGTGGTTTATATTAGCAGAAGGTCGGGGCGTCTGTTACGGCTGGTGATAGATCGTAGATCGTAACCAAGTACTTGGAGTAGTACAAGTGCGTCTGTACTAGATCAAGTGAATAGTAGTTGTTGAAAGCTAGCTAGGTATCTATACTATGGGGAGGAAATTGCGGGTGCCTATATACTTAGCAGACCGTACTGGATCATTAGGATCATTACTATGATCCTTATGATCCTGTCGCGCCGACTTATCGTAGCTTACTAGGATTATTGCAATAATCTAAGTAATCCTGTCGATCTAATCCCGATTGGCTCGCCGCCCCTACTATTTATCCGTGTGCCGCCTACGTGACTCTACATAGCCGGCCTAACCCGTAGCCTACCTGTTGGTCTTGCCTATGGTCGTAATACGATATCCCTCTCCTAACGGTCTTTGTCCTCAAGACCTGGTCTCCCATACTGCGACCGCCTACATAAATAGCCTACTTCCTTCCGCGCTTGTAGGTGCGGTTCCCTTTCCTATAAATATTCTGAAATAGCCTACTAATAATATATTAGGCCGTGTCGTAAAGCTAAAATCGCGCCTATCCTGGAAATCCGAGTAATGATTGAATCTTTTTGCTTTAATCGACGAGACTAGCGAGGTAATGATACCTTGCTCCTTGTATACCTAGAAGGGTCTTGTATATAAAATGATCAAGGGGGTGTCGCGATATAGCGAGTGTATCTATCGCGGAAAATCCTAATGGTCCTCGGTAGCTATGCAAATAGAACAAAGCCGTGGCTCATGGAGGCATCCTTGAATGTGGAAAGGTTCTGCCGGACTGCCGGACACACGATCCAAGGCTGTCGTGCGTAGCGGTGGACGTTTGATGTACCTGTGCGTACGTACTCGACTGACTTGCCGTGCCTGAGGCCGCGGCGTTTCACGGTCGGTGACGCTGGACGGATTGATCGGTGTTGGTGTTCCGGTGCTCTTAGGATGGCAGGCAGGGGTTGCGCGACGACGAGGATTGGTTTATGTGAACGAGAGGAAGCCGCTGCACATGTGTTTCCGACGCGGGTTTTTTGGAGCTGCCAGGTAATTCACCGAGCCTCGTTGAAGGTGAGCGTCAATCCCCGAAACATGGAGGTTCATGACCCTCCTGGAAGCGAGTGATGAGACTGTAAAGAGGCGGTTGTACGAGGCAGTCAGTGAACCCCAACTGAGCCAACCGGTCTTCGTTGCGATACAGGTCAGCACAAGCCAGCCCAGCTCAGCGGCCATGCTCATAACCCAAAGCCACGAAAAACCGATTGAGGCAGAGCCACAATTTCGCGCCTCCCGCAGATCCAAGATGCAGCCCAGATGCGCCTTGCCCAAATGGGGCCAAGCCGGGTGGACCGTTGCTGACTAACGCTGCGTCGCAGTGACCCATCGTTCGTTCCTTTGTGTCCCCAACTAGGGTGCGAATGGTCCGTGCGCCGGCTTCACGCGTTGTCTGTTTTTCGCTCGCCCCGACGCACAGCCGACAGCCGCCAGCCGACGTCACGTCTCCTCCTGATGCTGCCAGCTTCCATCGACTGCGCGCCGACGGGGCCCTCTTCCCGCCTGTGACTCTGCCACATGCGACTTTGAGCTCGTCTCGCTCGACTGGGGCCTTCAAATGCACGTCTACCCCGCCCGACCCCGTGACGAGCTCGCGCGCAGCCCCTAACCCCCCCTCGGCGACGTTTCAGGCAATCTTGCACCTCTGGAGCCGCAACGACCGTGCAAAAGGCCACGGATCGCGTTGGCACACATGGCTCCGGCGTCGCCCACGCCTCGACGAACTCCTACGGGCCGGCGTCGAGGCCGCCCGCCCGGCACCACCAACGCTGCGCGAGCCGCCAGACAGGCCTCCCTGGCCACGGCCGCCGCGTCAGAACCGCCGCCAAAGAAGCGTCGCTACGTGCCCGGCGGGCCCGGAGGCGGCGGGCGCTTCGTGGAATCGGACGCCTTCGACACTCCAACCGCGGTTGGTGCGACAACCGCAACCGCGTCGCGATCCAGGACCGCGGCGCGCGGCGCCCTCAACGGTGAGACGCCATCCGCGCTCCCCCGACGAGAAAGAAGCACGCGAACACGAGCCGCCGCGAGCGAGGACATGGAGGAGATGCGATGGGGATCCGCTGCGGCCATGGCTGCCTCGGTGAAGCAAGCCGAGGACTACAAACCTCGCGAGGAGCGCGGCTGGGAGGAGTTCCACCCGAACCTTGATATCGAGAAGCCTTTCATTGTTTTCACGGCTGAGGATGTCGACGGAGCGTTGCATCTCGCCCCGAGCACGCCAATGGTGCAGACACCCGGCACTCCTTTGCTGAATGGGTCCATGACCCCGTCCAGGCAAATGAACCCTGCATCCACGGGCAACACCCCGATCCCCCAGGACAGGCCCGAGACGAACCCATTTGATGCGCCAAACGGAACCCCGTCGCGGCGCCCTCGCCGCCAGACTCGCGAGATGGTCAGCTTTTACGGCACCCGCCCGGTGGACTTTGCTGTCACCCCCAAGACCCCAAAGATCTTGCCCATACATAATCAGACACCCAAAGAGCGACTGGACTTGAAACTACCATCTTACCGCAAAACGAATCGCATTGAGCTGTTTGAGAGCAAGACCTTTCGTCAGGCGCGCTACGTCGATAAGGCGATGAGTAACGTTGGCTATCAAGAGAGCGACCACTTCATTCGCCCGGACACGACCCTGATCAAGGCCATCGACGGCAATGCCGAAGATGACGCAGACTACTCGCCGGTCGCCAAAATTGACGATCATGCTCATCACTCCAGGCTTGGACGCGTCGAGTACGACATGGACGAGCAGGACGACATGTGGTTGGAGCAGTACAACTCCCAGCGCAAGCAGAACGAGCTGGAGACCATCACCAGGGAAGTTTTTGAGATTACCATGACCAAGATCGAAAAGGAGTGGCATGCCCTGGAGAGGAGAATACCGAAACCAAACCCCAAACCTCCCCAAACCCACCGACCAAGATCCAGCTCCGCTGCGGCCGTTAATGGTGAGACGCACGCAGGCGAGGAGCCGGACAGCAAATGCGCCATATGCGATGATGGGGACTGTGAGAATACAAACGCCATTGTCTTTTGCGATGGCTGTAATCTGGCCGTCCACCAAGAATGCTACGGCGTGCCATTTATCCCCGAGGGCCAGTGGCTCTGTCGAAAATGCCAGCTATGTGGCCGCGGAGTGCCGGTTAGTTCCTCTTTCAACCCTTGTTTGCTCTGCACGCTCTAACAAAGCGTCTCTTAGACTTGCATCTTCTGTCCCAACACCGACGGCGCTTTCAAGCAAACCAACTCTTCCAAGTGGGCTCATTTGCTCTGTGCCATGTGGATTCCTGAAGTCTCTCTGGGCAACCACACCTTCATGGAGCCCGTCATGGATGTGGAAAAGGTGCCAAAGACCAGATGGAAACTCTCTTGCTATATCTGCCATCAGAAGATGGGGGCCTGCATTCAGTGCGGGAATAAAAACTGCTACCAGGCCTTCCACGTCACTTGCGCCAGAAAAGCTCGACTTTTCCTTAAGATGAAGACGAGCCACGGCGCCCTGGCGGTCCTGGATGGCAGCATGGTGTTGAAGGCCTTCTGCGACAGGCACTGCCCCGTCGACTATGCCAAGGACAACGACGTCCACCAAGCCACCCGTGCCGCGAAGAAGTTCTACAAGAGGAACATGAGGGGCCGTATCTGGGCGGATAACCATGCCATGGCCAACGTCATCGCCGCGCAGCACCGCAATGCCATCACTGAGCATCCCCCGGACGAATCCCAAATGACGGGAGCCAAAAACTCGGCCGTGTTGGGCGACAAGAAGAAAGGCGGCCAGCCTCCCAAGAATTTGTGGAAGCTCCCGTCCGGGGCTCCCATCATTCCACAGGCCGTCTTCGACATTGTCGAAGCGTCAATCCAGCGGTTCCCCTTCCGGAAACGTAAGGACTTCCTCAGTGAGGCATGTCGCTACTGGACGTTGAAGCGAGAGSCCAGGCGTGGCGCTGCATTGCTCAAGCGCCTTCAGCTGCAGATGGAGACCTTTTCCTCGATGGAGCTGACGAGACGAAACTTTGCGTCCATGGGGCCGAGCGGCAAGGCGCGGTTGGCACGTCGCATTGAATTTGCCGAAGGCATCATCCGAGACCTTGAGCAGCTGAAGCTGCTATCTGAAGAGGTTGTTCAACGCGAACAAGTGAAGGTCGACGCCGCCGAGCTCGAACAGGATTTCGTGGACGAGTGTTACTTTCCGGTTGCAAGGCTCATCGCTCCAGCGATTGAGAAGGCGACATCGTGAGTTGCACCCGAAGAAACCCATGCTTACGAAGATGAAAGGGTCACTAATTGTCATGTGTAGGCTGGACAAGAATCTCTTCTCAGACGGCTTGGAGAATCTGCAAGCCCGAGTGAATGAACGATTTTACGTGACAGCGCTGTCTTTTGCCCAGGATCTTGGGGATATCATTAGCGCAGGTATTGCATCGCCTCCCAAGGTGGAGGAAGATGCTGAAGAGGGCCTCGAAGCACTAGACGCCGCGCCGTCGAAGAACATGTTTTCGGATATACGCGAACGTCGAAAACTTGGGAAGCGTATCCTGAAAGCGGTTCAACCGTTCCTCGAAACCGCACTACGAGTTGAGTCTGAGATCTCGAATAAGCCGTACGAGAATCTGCAAAAGGAACTGGAAGCCTTAATAGATACGAGCATCGATACCGGGCGGGCACCTGCCGGTGCAGGCACGGAGAAGCAAGAAGGTGACGAAGAGGAAGACACAATCATGGTTGATGCTCCTGATTCCTCCGAGATTACCGTCAAAAGTGCATTCCACGGCATCGAAGGCGTCCCTTCCGATGCAGACGCCATGGATACAGCCGAGGACGGTGGCGGTGAGGACGGTGGGAACAATGAAGTCAACACGTCTAGCTTGGGCGTTGTCAACGAAGGTACCGCCGATGAGACGGGGCTGTCGCGTCGGAAGAGCAAGAGGGGCGTGGTGGTGAACGGGGTCGATTTATCCGAGACCCCGCCCGACAGCAACGGATATGTGACGTTGACTCGTCCTGATCAAGCTGGACCTCCAACCCCTCCACAATCCAATGGCAGCTTTGGCAAGGAGCCGAGCGACTCTTTGGCCGAAGGTGGAATCCTCTGGTACCTGAAGGCAATGAAGCCCGAAGGCACGTCCATTCTGGGCGAGCACTGGGCAGCTGGAAGGGACGCAGTGCGGATGCTTAGCGAGGACCTGACGGACATTGACGACGAAGAGCTTAAGGGGCTCGTGGCTGACGTCAATGGTACGGTCAAGGCTGCGGCGCTGGAGGCCGAGGCCCCTGCGGAAACCGCTGCGAGCACAACCAAGAGCAAGGCGAACAGCAAAGTGAAGAAGCGAAGGGCATCGGCGAGAAGACGATGATCCACCAGCTTTCCGCGCACTGGACTGGTGTATAACTAAATTTGTGGCTTGGCTTTGGAGATTTTGCAACCCAAGTCCCTGGGACGTGCGCGTGGCTATGAAGCTTTGGCGTTTAGAGGTGATATCCGATTGGAGGCATGTATTCATTTTGACGTTTCGGGACGAATTGGCGTTCAAGGGGGAGCGCTTCGAAGCGGAAGGGATTGATTGCCTTTGTGTAAGACGTGTAATAGCCATGCCCAACATAGGGCAGTGTAGAAATAGCGGTTTGAAGTATTGTACGAGGGTGGGTCACATGATGCGTGATGAAGGTGAGGTTTGGTCCGCCTGCTCTTCCTCGTCTGGGGACGAGACGGTAATTCAACTTTTCCTCATCGAGATCTAGCCCTGCTACAGTACATGCTGCTACGAAGATCTTGACGTCAGGCGTTGAAGAAGTGAGCCAAATAATAAATGGATGATGATGAAGGACGGTCATGTGACGTGATGCCATGCTGGGCATATTCGATGGCATACTGGCGGTGGGGAGACAGCGACTTGCAAAACCAGCGGGGCAGGGGTTTCCAGCTGTCTGTCTATTATGCTCCAGTAAAAGGACGCCCCGGAAGGGCGGTGCAAACGCCAGCCCAGTGGTGATTTTCGTGCCGCGCGCGAGGGGCGGCAGTTCAGGGGAATTGGATGGATGGCGATGTAGGGGGGGGTCTGTCGCTGAGGGATCCAACGGCTCGACGGATGGGCCACCTTTACGTTTGGGGTATGGCTTCACGAGGTACAGACTTGTGCTTCTACTACTTGCGGCGCTTGGTGTTTTCTTTTGCCTTGCTTAACGTCTGGGACACGTGCTGAATAGAAGGAGAGCGACGAGGGCGGGCATGATGGTCGTCGAGCTGATTTGCTGGTCGGTAAAAAGGTGACATATCAAGCGAACGGGCAATCTAGCGTTGGCGGGCAGGCAAAGATACAGTGTAACTCGACAGTAGCAGATGATCTGTTGTGATGCCAGAATGTCGACTGTGCAGCTCCAAGGTTGCCCGATGACAGAGGCAAGCAATACATGGGTAAAGAATCAGTGCTGGAGCTCAGCCAGCGATATTTGTCAGAGAGCGAGGGTCGCTGTCTTGTGGCAACGCATGGAGTCTCCTCTTCCCCGAAAGCACGGCAAGGTATTAATAATAGAACCCGCGGATAGAGGATGGGAAAGGTAATTAGACACGCGATTGGAAAGCGTAGGCGCCTGGCCGCCGTGCTGGACAACCGCCTGGCTCCGGGCCCTGGCTCCAGGCCCTGGCTCCCTCGCTGGCAGGCTTCAGGCACACCCCCCAAGTCCCCCGAGGCGCTGGAATGGGATGGTGAATCTGGAGAGAAAGGCTGAGCAAAGGCGACTGGTTGACGAATCCGGCCCCAGCTGGCCCTGGAAAGGTAGGGGGTGTTACCGCGCCTGTTGACGTGAGCGGCCGCGCCCTGTGGTCCGAGGTACCGGCCTTTGCCAGCTGCGCTGCGCGTGGTACTTGCGCCGTGACTCCGCTCCGCACTGCCCTCTAGCAGCGCCGACTTGTCTCGCACCTCAGACGCCGAGAGCAAGCGGCACCACTGGACTACGTAGGTAGGTAGGTACCTACAGACGACACCACCACCACCACCTCCTCCACCTCCACCACCGTCTCGTCTTCCTCCTGCATCTCCCTAGCGAGAAAAAAAGGCGAAAAAAACAACAAGCGACACACACACGAGACGCAGACGCATCCCATCGCCTCTGCTTCTGTCTGCCCGCGTCTGTCTGGCGATACGTGCGATCCGCAACCTACAAGCTCCCTCTGCTCCTTGACGAACGGCCCTGTGGCACTGTTATCGAGCCCACTTGGCCCCAACACACAAACATCCACGGCGGCCCCCTCCCCTTCGCGGGAAAAAGCGTTTTTCCTCGAACGAGCCCGCCCCGACGAGCCCCGCTGACGACGACGAACACCAGCGACCAAGTGTTCACCAGACGACTCGGACGCTTTTCGTCCTCTTGCCGGATCCAGACGCGAGCGAGACGCCGTTTTTTCCTGACGCTGCGGCCCGCGACAACGACCAAAACACGACCGACGCTCCTCAGGTCCCTCCTGAAGCTATCGACAGCCGACGGCCCTCGAGGCAACCACGACGACGAACTCGACCCTGCGACAGCGTCTCTCGCGCCCGCTCGTCCGCCCATCTGCTTGGCCTCGCCGTGTGCAGCAGCTTTCGAAGCCGATACAGCCGCTCGTTTTTTTACGCTGTCCTGCAGCCCCTTGTCAGAGCTGTGATCACTTCTCCGTGAGTCTCCTCCATCCTCCTCCTCCCGCTCCTCCTCTACTCCCGCCCGAGGGTCGGTGGCCGCTTTTTCCTGCTGGCGCCTCCCGCTCCCCTCCCACCACTCTGCGCTACTCTTGCTGTCTGACGAGTCCCCGCGCGCCGCGGGCCTCCCGCTCGAGGTGACGGCAAAAATTCTCGTGCCCTTCTGCCTCGCAGCGCAGCTCCCCACGACGTGCCCTTTGCGCTCGCTGGTCCTGTTTATGTTTCATTTTCCTTCATTCATTGGCTGTTCGCTGCCGGCGGATTCTGACCTCGTATCCCACCCAGATCACCGAAGTGCATCGTACCAGCACACCAGTAGCTCTCTCACCGCACGAAAGCCCCCGCCGCCGCCACGTTCCGCGCATCGGCCTACTCGTCGCCTCGCCTCCCTCGCGCCGCCGCCGCCGCCGCCGCCGACCCCTCTGGTACTTGCGGGCCATCCCTCGCCCAGGGAGCTTTTTGCCATGGCAGACCAACATGAGGTCGATCTCGACTCCATAATCGACCGCCTACTCGAGGTGCGAGGCAGCCGCCCGGGTAAGCAGGTTCAGCTGCTAGAGGCCGAGATTAGATATCTTTGCACCAAGGCCCGCGAGATTTTCATCTCCCAGCCCATTCTCCTCGAGCTCGAGGCGCCGATCAAGGTAGGGTTGCGCCCATCCCGCGCCATCCGCGAGCCCTTTTACAACGCATTCTCGTGCGAACAGACGGCTGACCGCATTACCCCCTCGTAGATCTGCGGTGATATCCATGGACAATACTACGACTTGCTGCGACTCTTCGAGTACGGCGGCTTCCCTCCAGAGGCCAACTACCTCTTCCTCGGTGACTATGTCGACCGTGGCAAGCAGTCGCTCGAGACCATCTGCCTCTTGCTCGCCTACAAGATCAAGTACCCCGAGAACTTCTTCATCCTGCGGGGTAATCACGAGTGCGCCTCCATCAACCGAATCTACGGCTTCTACGATGAGTGCAAGCGTCGCTACAACATCAAGCTGTGGAAGACGTTTACGGATTGCTTCAACTGTCTCCCCATTGCCGCTATCATCGACGAGAAGATTTTCACCATGCACGGCGGCCTGAGCCCAGATCTTAACTCGATGGAGCAGATCCGCCGTGTCATGCGGCCCACTGACGTAAGTTTCGCATATGTCGCATCGTTGCGTCTTGGCGGTGTTTGGGTGAATAGAGCTGTGCTGACGCGATCTAGATCCCCGACTGCGGCCTGCTGTGCGACTTGCTCTGGTCCGACCCCGACAAGGACATCACCGGCTGGAGCGAAAACGACCGTGGCGTCTCCTTCACCTTCGGTCCCGACGTGGTGTCTCGATTCTTGCAAAAGCACGACATGGATCTCATTTGCCGTGCCCACCAGGTCGTCGAAGATGGATACGAGTTTTTCTCCAAGCGCCAGCTCGTGACCCTGTTCTCGGCCCCCAACTACTGCGGCGAGTTTGACAATGCGGGTGCCATGATGAGTGTAGACGAGAGCCTGCTGTGCTCGTTCCAGGTTGGTTCACACCGTTGACGTGATGTCCCTCCGACATCTTTGGCCGTTGCTAACGCGGTTGCGCAGATTCTGAAGCCCGCTGAGAAAAAGCAAAAGTACGTTTACGGTGGTCTCGGGAGCGGAAGCAAACCAGTCACTCCCAGATTCAAATCCAAGAATTGAAGAACGCGTTTATACGAACTTGATGTTTCCCTCTAGGTTCGGAAGGCGTTAAGCCGAGACGCTCCCAATTCGGCGGATGACCACCACGACCACGAAATCACCACCACCGCGGTTAAATACTTTTGTCTCTCTCAACGACGCACTCCGTCTCTGTACTCTCACTCTCTCGCGCTCGCCTCGCGCCATCGCCGGGACCGGGTCTGGCTGCGAGCATATGTTGGGTTGGTTGCCTCCGAGGCATCGGATGTCGAGGCTGTGTTGTTCTCGGCATATTGTGTGCCTTTGTCGGCGGGATGACCCGATCGTCTCTAATGCTCATATGCGAACTTGATCACGACAAACGGCTGTTTCTTAGCTCACAGATAAAACATACATCAAACAACTTGCCATGCAGCGGATTATATTTGTTGGTTTTCTTGCGTGGTGTCGTGTGATTCAAGATTTATGCCCATCAACTGCCTTGGTGAATTTGTAGCTCCCCGGATGTACACCTACTGAAAGTGATGATGGCATTGAGGCTGAGCTGGCGGTATGCTTTCACGTCGAGAGAGCCTTACCTTCGTGCACGGTCACATTGATGGAGCGTAGCAACGGTTTCGCTCATAACCAAGCACAGCCTCATATTCCCAAGACGGCCCTACGAAGCACAGTCCTCACACTTGCCCCCCTCTCCCCCTTTTGCCGCCGCACCCTCCGTCGCCTCCCTCTCCTTCACTAGCGTAGCACCCTCCTCCTTCTTCTCCTTTGCATAGTCGCGGTCCACGTGGCCCAGGTCGCGGCTCGGCTCGATGACGTCCCGCACCCGCCGCTTCAGCTCCTTTGTCTCGGGGAAGCCGCCGTCGACTTTGCGGTCCCAGAGGACTTTACCCACAGGTACAACGCCCCCTGCTTGGCTCTCTCCCTCTTGGTGACGATGTGTTTCTAGCTGGTGGTGGTGGATGGCGACGATGAAGGTGCCGCCTGTGGATGGCTGGAGGGCGACTTCGCCGAGGGAGAGGGAGAAGGTGGAGAGGAGCTCTTGGGCGTACTAGAGATGTTTTTGAGTTCATTTTGTCATCGCCAGGTAGGGTGATGGCTTCAAGACGCACGTAGGCGGCGCGGAGCATCCATTTGCACTGCGTGCAGAACTGGATGGTCACCCTGGGCAGTGGATATGGCGCGCTGCCCTGCCCGAGGAGGGAGGACATGCTGACGGCTTGAGAGCGGGATGAAGCCGGTTGATGTGAGGGTGGTGATGAGGAACGCCGGTCTCCTCCTCCTCCGTGGCGCTGCTCTACGTGGCTGCACGCGAGTAAAAGCCTCTTGTCAAGGGGCTCGCGGCTATTGCAGGTTGTCGTCCAACGTGGAAGCAAGTGGTGTTGCAAGCCCAAAGTCTCGCGGTGCTCGTGAGGCAAATACGATCCACTAGCGGGACAATAGCCGGCCTAACTCGTTCCCCCACGGCATATCTCGAGGCAGCACATCATCCATTCGTCTCGAAAGAGCTGCTTGGATATGCCCGGCACCGTTTCTTGATACACGCGAACCACAAGCACCACGCCGGTATTAATTATGATATTGTCACATTTTCGTATATGAAAAGAGGCACACATGTCTGATCGAAACGTTACATGATAATCAGCAACAAGGAACAAATTGAAAGACGAGCGACATAAAAAAAAAATAAGGGAATTAATACATGCTGAATAGCCGGCTCTCCCGGATTGTATCCCACGGGCCCATGTCTTTTCGTCGTTCCCCTACCGCCCTCCGCCCAGGCGAGGCAGCCACAAGACCGAGGGCGGTCGACGACGGCATCATGACAGGTCGAGGAATCCTTTGCCCAAGCCTCCTCCGTTTCCCACCCAGCCCTGACCATCGTGATGTGCCGATTCGGGGTATATTATCGCGTCTCCTCGGGCCATGTGCAGAGTCAGTTCATCTCCCCGTCACAGGTTGATGGATCCAACTCCTCTTGTCCATCAACTTCTGCCGGTCCACTCGCTTCCTAGCGCGCGCGCTGTCCAAAACCCACACAAAGGAAACAGCCAGCTGCCATGCTTCCTCCCAGCTGGTAAATCGTCATCAACGGTCGTTCTTTTTGGTCGACCTGCGAAATCAAAAAGCTGATTTACATGACGACGCAGCAGCCGCCCGATTGTTGTGGCGCATAAGGATCTTCGCCCTTGGGCACGGCACCCCACGCGGAAGGGACCATGTAGTCCCTCGTGCCGTTGCAGTAGGCGATGATGCTATATTCCACAGCCTGTCAACGACAAACCCGCTCCCGCCATCGTCTTCATCGGGGGTTCGGCCCTACCTCTTGGCAGCAGTGCTGACGGGGATGCGCTCGCGCTCGAGATCCTCGCGCAGGCGGTTGTTGAGCTCTGTTAGCCGCCGCAGCTTGAGGTCGGCCATGGACTGCTTGGTCTTCTTGATCTGCGACGGGTCGCCGACGTCGCGTGACGTGTACTGCGGCATCGTGGCGGGGTTCGAAGGAGATCGGGTAGTGAGTGACAGGGGGCGGCGATGGCTGCCCGGGGACCGCGCGATGGTGTCGTTGGCGGAGGCGAGGAGGGAGCGTTGGCCGAGAGTCGCGATGAGAACTATGCGTCGGTCAAAGGGTCAGCGACTCGTGGAGTATTTCCGTACATCTCGGTGTTCGGGAGAGCAGAGGCGGTGTCTGCTGGCAGAGAGAAGAGGGGAACACGTTCTGTCGGGGCGGTTCGACGCTTCAGTTGCGATTTGGCGATGGCCTCGTCGGTTGTTTCTCCTTTTCCGACCCCGAGGCTCAATTCCGCTCATCCCTCGAAGAGTGTTCCCCTCCCCCTATTGCCCGCCAGGTCCCGCGGTGCGATTGAGACACGCCCACTTGCTCCTCGGGGGGACTTTCATCGAGCAGCGCAGCGGAAGGGGGTCGACTTACCGGCCGAAGGTGCCCGTGTTGTCGCGAGCAATCTCTCAAAGCGCGGAGGGGGGATGGGATGAGGCAAGGTGAGGCGAATTGGTGGTGGAGGTGGAGGTGGTGGTCGGGTGGCAGCGCCTGGGTGAGAAACGGCCTGGGCCACCAGGTACCTCGAGGCAGGGTATGTACCTCGTTTTGCTGCCTGCTGCGCTGTGAGTGGTGCGTGCTCTGCACTGGAAATTGGGGTGGGCACCTGCTGTACGAAAGCTGGGCTACCTAAGTGGGCCGCTGGGCGCCCAGGCGCCCTCAGGCTCACGAAGGAGCCCGCGTCGCCGCGTCGGGCTTAGCGCTGTCGCTGCTTCGACGCAGCTTCAAGGTCCAGATGCAAGTCACGCGGCAAGCTTCATGCGAGCATAACACCAAAGCGGTATCTTGATATTCTATCGAGAGGTGGCGTCACTACAGACATCGTGATCCATAGTCATCTTGATTCAGTCCAGTGATGCCTCTGTCTGACTCCGTCGGGAGCCTTCTCTGCCGTAGAGGCTCTAGGCCCGTTCCTCGGCCAGATCCTGCATGCAGGTCTTAGATCCAGAGGCGCAGACATCCCAAGGGGTGCTGCTCCGGGTTCCTGCAGTTTCTGTGGATGTGATTTTTTGGTTGATGAGTTCGTTGTGGCGCCGCGACGAGAAAGTCGGGCCGGTGATTTCCAATACAAAACTCCAACATCGCTCGTCTCAGTCGAATAGAACCGCGCGTCGTAGATTCTCGCGTCCAAATATGCTCTACTCCAACGCTCGTCAGTAATTTGCAATAGATCAAGTAAGATTCCAAACACCGACCCGACGTTCGCAAGTCGTCTAGTGGACGAAGCAGTGGTAACAGACACGCACACGCTCAGTCGCCAGTGTCCACCTCCAAATCGAGCTGCACCCCGTTTGAGATTACATAGTCCTCCAAGCTCAGCTGGTCCTTGAACGGACGCTCGCCCTGCCGGCGTAGCATAATCTGCCCCGACTCTCGGCCGATGCGCGCCGCAATCATGAGCTTCAGTTGGCCGATGGTGTCGGAAGGCAGGCACGGGATGGCTGTCTTGGTCCCCAGGCGATCGTTGACGTTGACAATGATCATCTCTTGGCCTGCCCCCACCGGAGCGGCCGTGGGCTTCTTCTCCTTCTTCTCTTTCTTCTCCCTCTTGCCCTTGTCCTTTGATCCCGAGTCGTGTCGTGGTGGAGATCTAAGGCGCTCCCTGTCTCCGGCAGAGTCGCGGTCTCGGTCGCGGTTGCGGTCACGGTCCCGATCTAGATCACGCTCACGCTCTCGGTTCGGCGAACGATCGCGATAGTCTCGACGCCGCCCACTGTCATGACGACCATAGCTGTCGTCCTTGCCCCGCGTGTTCTCCTTCCACCTGAAGCCCTTGCTGCCTCGAGGTGCGCGACGTGGCGGAGATCGCGAGCGCGATCTTCTTGACGAGTCGTCCGCCATTGCGCTAGTTTGGCCAGTTGGGACGAATCTTGCCCGTGAAGAGGCGCGCTTGTTGAGCGCCAAGGTATGTTAACAGTCGATGAATGTTCGTTGGTGCCTGAGCTTAGCTCCACTGTTGACTCAGCTTCTCAAGCTACACCCCGCAGTCACGTGATTTGTGACTAGCAACTCAAAGAGGAGCGCCAAGAAACGAAACTTGTATAACGGTAACGCTACTTCGTGATTCGTACAATGGCTCAAACAAGTAGATCTCCCTTCAGACGTCTTTTGACGAGCCATCTTACTTCAATGTACGTTCACTTGGGCGTCAACTCGAGCTCAAGTCAAGGAGGATTCTTAACATCACAAATCGTCCGCCAGCAGCCAAACATCATGGGGCTCTGCTGAGAACGAGATCTCGCCTCCAGTCCTACATACAAGGCGCAACGGGGCCATCAGTGGGAGCTGCAGCAGGCTTGCTGCTGGAGGGTGGAACGACACTCTCTTAGCATAAAGAGCCTGTGCTGGCTGCTTATCCTCTACTTGTAGCAAGTTGCGTCGCGGTATTTCTTTGTCTTCTCTTCGTCGTATCGTAAAGTGGCCATTGTTATTACTCCGTCCGTACCCTCCCTTGTAGAGAAATCTATAATACTCGTACAGTCTGGAGTGTATATCGAGCCGGACCTTGTGGCCTCTCCTCATGATGCAAAAATACCCCAACTCTGTCAACAAATTAAATAGCAAGTGCCATCAGATCGCAGACATTTATCAACGTCCAAATCACGATTCACTGACAATTAATTCATGGTTGTGCCAGACTTGTTCTTGGGTTGCTGACGTAAGGCTTGGCTGCACGTGATGCGTGCCGTTCCTTCCTTTAGCCCCTCAGCGCTCGGATAGCGTCCACACACGAAATTGAAAAATTCCTCCTGTCGTGCCCAGCTTCACCACCACGAGTCCCAGCAAGTGCCCCATCAAACGCGCACTCTGGCTTGTGAAGGCTACGCATAGCCCCGACATCTCCTCCCTCCGTTCAGTCAGCCCATAGAGGAGGTTGCCCAGCATGGTGCGTTCCGACCGGCGCAGTTGCGACCGACCGTCCATCTGCCCTACCCTCCCCTCGACCGTTGCCTCCTCTCGTCACAATGCTAACTGCAGTATCCGGATAGCCTCCTCCGCCGCATCAGAAGCCCGAAAATGTCCTCAAGCGCGCCCACGAGCTCATCGGGGTCAACCAGACCCCCGCAGCCTTGACCCTCCTCCATGAGCATATCACCAGCAAGCGCTCTCGAAATGTCCCTATCGCGTCGCTGGAGCCCGTGATGCTCCTCTTGGTCGAGCTATCTGTCGAACAAAAGAAGGGAAAGCTGGCCAAGGACGCGCTCTATCAGTACAAGAACATTTCGCAAAACACCAACATTGGAACTATTGAGGTCCGTTGACTTTCGATCCCGAGATGTTGAAAAACAAGTCATATGCAATGCTAATACCACCAACAGCTGGTCTTGAAAAAGTTCATCGAGTTGGCCGTCGAGAAGGTCACCGCCGCCCAGCAAAAGGCCGACGAGGTTCAGTCCAGCATCGAGGCTACCGCAGCAACATCGAGCGTTGACGATCTGGAAGCCAGCGAGACGCCCGAGTCCATCCTCCTCGCCACTGTCTCGGGCGAACAGTCCCGTGACCGCACGGACCGAGCCATCGTTACTCCCTGGCTCAAGTTCCTCTGGGAGGCGTACCGCACTGTCCTCGATATCCTTCGCAACAATGCTCGCCTGGAGATTCTCTACCAGAGCACGGCCATGCAGGCCTTCGATTTCTGCCTCAAGTACACCAGGAAGACCGAGTTCCGAAGACTCTGCGAGCTGCTCCGCAACCATGTCCAGACCGCCGCCAAGTATTCGTCTCAGATGCATGCCATCAACCTGAGCGATCCCGACACTCTCCAGCGCCATCTCGAGACTCGCTTCCAGCAGCTGAACGTTGCCGTCGAGCTCGAACTGTGGCAGGAGGCGTTCCGCAGCGTTGAGGACATTCACACTCTCCTCAACCTCAGCAAGCGACCGCCCAAGAACGTCATGATGGCCAACTACTACGAGAAGCTTACCCGAATTTTCTTGGTCGGCGAAAACTATCTCTTTCACGCCGCAGCCTGGTCCCGATATTACACGCTGCTTCGCCAGTCCGCTGCCTTGGTGGGCAGCGGCCAAGGAAAGAAGGCCGACAACCCCCCCGCCTCTGACGCAGACCTCCAAAAGGCCGCATCGTTCGTGCTCCTCTCTGCTCTCGCCATCCCTGTCATCAGCACAACCAGATCCCGTGGTGCCATGGTCGACTTTGACGAAGCCAAGAAGAACAAGAACGCGCGACTCACGCACCTTCTGGGCATGTCTCAGGCACCGACCCGTGCCCGGCTCTTCCGCGACGCCCTTTCCAAGTCGCTGCTGCAGCGTGCCCGTCCTGAGATCCGAGATCTTTACAACATTCTCGAGGTCGACTTCCACCCCCTTTCCATCTGCAAGAAGATCTCGCCTATCCTAACCAAGATCGGTGCCGATGCCGAGATGGAGAGATACATTGTCCCTCTCCAGCAGGTCATCCTCACTCGGCTGTTCCAGCAACTGTCTCAAGTCTATGAGACGGTCGATCTGAGCTTTGTCGAGAGCCTTGCCCAGTTCCCCGAGCCCTACCAGGTTACTCGTAGCACTATTGAGAAGTTCATCATGAACGGCAACAAGAAGGGTGACCTCTCKGTCCGCATGGATCATGCCACTGGCGTCCTGAGCTTCGACAACGACGTGTTCTCTTCGTCCAAGGCCGGACAGAGCGGCTCCGGCGCCGGCTCTGCGGAGTCCGAGACTGGCACTGTTCAGCGCCTTCAGAGCACTCCCTCTGAGATTGTTCGGTCTCAGCTTACGCGTCTGGCCCGATCCCTGTACACGACTTGCCATTACATCGATCCCAGCTTCAACAAGGAGCGCTTGGCAGCTCGCAATGCAGCTCTAGCCCGCGCAAAGGCCGGAGCAGAGAAGGAACACCTTGAGATTCTGGCTCGCAAGGAAATCATCCAGAAACGCAAGGAGGAGGCTTCCGAGATCCAGGCCAAACGAGAGAAGGAGAACGCCCGGCAGAAGCGACTCCGAGAGGCAGCTCTGCAGGAGGCCGAGGACAAGCGACTGGCCGCAGAGCAAAAGGAGCGCGAGGCCAAGCGTCTCAAGGCAGAGCACGACCGTGTTCGCAAGGAGGAGCTCAAGAAGCAAATCGCGGATCTCAAGATGAGCGACAAGGCGCTTAATATCGACCTGGATGACTTGGAAAGCCTGGACACCAACCGCCTGCGCGCCATGAAGCTGGCCCAGCTGGAGCGTGAGAAGAATGACGTCAACGAGAAACTTCGCGTCACTGGCAAGCGTATTGATCACTTGGAACGAGCCTTCCGAAAGGAAGAGGTCAAGAAGCTGGGCGACGACTACGAGAAGCAAGTTGAACAGGACCGTGACATCTACGAAAAGGTCAAGGCCAAGACTCTAAAGGAGGCTGAGGAGAAGCACAAGGAGAGCGTCGAGCTCAAGCATCGTCTCAGCCGCCTGGTACCCATGTACGAAGACTTCAGGAGCTCACTCCACGAGCGACGCCGTGATGAGTTTGAGAAGCGTCGCAAGGATGCCGAGCGTGAACTGGAGAAGCAGATTGCTGCACGCAAGAAAGAAATGCGAGACCGCAGGTTGAGGGAGAAACGGGAGCGGGAAGAGAGGGAGCGCGAACTTCGGGAAGCCGAGGAGCGCGCGGCTCGCGAAAAGGAGGAGCAGCGTCTCCGCGACGAGGCCAGGAAGGCCGAGCTAGCCAAGCTCAAGGAGCAGCGGGATAACGAGCGGCAGGAGATGTTGGAGAAGGCAGCGCTGCAGCAGCGTCGCGAGGAAGAGGCGTTGGCGCGCCGCAGAGCAGAGAAGGAGAAGGGACCTGGCCCGCTGCCGCCGACGAGGACGGAGACGCCACCAACAGAGGGCCGGAAACCGCTCGTCATCGGAGCCGGCAACTGGCGCGAACGGGAAGCATCGAAAAATGCCGAGGGTGCTGGCACCGCTGCTGCGCCCCCGCCCCCGCCGTCTCGCACTGGGCCTCCCATGGAGCGAACTGACTCCAACGACCGGCCGTCTGCTGGCGGCCCACCTCGCCTGCAGCTGGCTGGCACCAAGCCGAGCTGGCGAGAGCGTGAGGCTGCCAGGGTTGCAGCGGGCGGGGCAGCTGGAGCTGGAGATGCAGACAATGCTTCCGCACCACCCAGCAGAGGATTTGGATCGCGAGGTCCCCCGATGGACCGTGGTGGTTCGAGCCGTGGCGAGAATGGGCGGACAGAATCCCCAGCGCCGCCAGCGGAGCCTCTGCAGTCGTCCCGTGCTCCCGGGAAGTGGGTTCCTCCCCACATGAGGAACAAGGCTTGAGTAGGGGAGATCTAAGGATAGTAAGTTGTGGGTGCCACTGAAATTTGCATTGGCGTTATTGGGAAGGGGAAGGTTGCGCTGCATGTACTCTAGAGTTCAGTCTAATCTCGATCCTCTTGAGGCACGAGCACACCAGAATGAAGAAAAGTAGCATTCGCGATCCTAAAGAAAACCATGCCGAGAGATATTCACCGCAAGTCTGTGCTGGGAAGAATCGTGCATGTCTTGTATCGTCTTGATCAATCCAACGCGGTCAATTCAACCAACTAGCCATTAGTATTTGGTGTGCATTCCATCAGCTGCAATAACGGCCTCGCAACGGGCTGGCATACTAGCAACCAGGTCTTGCAAATACCAATCTGGCACAGCATCCCAAGCCTCCCGAACAACCCGGGCAACGTATTGTAGCTCATATTTTCCTGCGGATAGTTATTCTGGAGCCAATCCTTCATCCAATTCCACACAGACTCGATCGGGTTGAGATCCGGGCTATAGGGCGGCCAGTCAAAGACTTCCACGCCTCGCTCTTTGAAATCAGCCGATATGAGTCTCGAATAGTATGCTGGTGCGTTATCTCGCACAAACCGATGGCCCGGGTGCATTCGAACCCAGCTATCAGCTAAAGGACGAACGCGTTCGCAATAGCCAGCGGCATTAATAGAACCCCATTCCTTCTCCCAGAAGAGACAAGGTCCCTTTCCAGCCAGCCCAGAAAAGCAGCCCCAAAACATCCATCCAGCCTCGCACTGGGCCTTCTCCACGATACACATCGCATCAAGCTCTTCGCCCGGCTTCCGAGTTACCCAAGTCTTTGTCTGCTTTCCGGAAGAGAGCCAGGTCTCGTCTGACCAAAGCTCGCGAGCCCACTGGTCCGGAGTCCAATATTGATGTTCGTAGGACCATTCGAGCCGGATCTCTCGATTTTTCTCGGAGATAGGTGGTTTTGGCCACGCAACATAGCGACGATAGCCCAGCTTCCGCAAGGTATGACGAATACAATATTCGCCAACGGCCCAGCCGAGAGCTTCTGGAATCTCACTATAGGGCATACGGTGGCCTTCTTTGCTGGAAGTAATGAAATCGATTGAGTCTTCGATCTGGGCCTCGGTCAATAGGGGTCGGCGGCCGGAGCGTTTCTTCGGTGTTGCTGGATGAACCGCTGCGTATTGAACTTGACTAAGGGATAATCCCGTACGCGCTGCAATTGCGGTTTGGCTGATACCAAGAGACTGCATCAATTGCACATCACGGCGTTGATCGCGGGTCGTATCAGACCATCGGCCAGGCTGGCCTTCGGCGATGGCGTCCATCTTTGATGATCGTTACGATATTGAAGAAAACGCGAAAAACACGGTCTCGCGATGCTTTGTTTTGATACGAAGGGCCCCCTTGTCAGGAAGCCTGCCGGGGCTAGGTATAACTATGGCCCGGCCCTAATAATTTGACCTGTAGTCTCGAACGACTTCCATACCTAGATGCAGTAGTAGAAGCAAAGCTTCTTGGAGTTTGTTCCTGGAGCGGCTGGAGGGCTTGTCCTTGTCCTCGCTCCTGCAATGCCATGCATTGACGGATGACAGCGACAGCGCCCAGAGAAGGCGGATGACGGACGGGCAGAAGCCGCTTACGGAGTACGAAGCAGAGTCTGGGCACAGATTCGATAGTTCAGGAACTTCAGGTGAGGTCGAGAGAGGCTGCATAGTTCGGGGCCAGGTCAGGGGTCTCTCGGCCGGGGCCGGGTCAAGGCGATTTCGTTCAGGGATGGGATCGGGGTACGGAGAAGTTTGTTTTCTTGTCATGCAGACTCGGGACGACGCGGTGGTTGCGGCTGGGCCGGCTGAGGACCAGGACGCGTRCACACATGCACGCACGCACGCATGAAGCAGATTGGACACGGGACGCAAGTGAGGCCAAGGCCGATAATCGCCACTGCCCGGGCTGAAGGACGGGACGGGACAAAATATTGGTGCAGAGGCGATGTGATATTGGAAGAGAATGGAGGACAAGGCCGCAGTCGCCCGTGCGGTGAGGCTGCTCTGCCGTCGCGGCCGCCAGTCCGCCAGTCGCGGGGCTGGTAATCTACAGGGGACTAGGTCCTGTACGAGTGCCACTCCGCTAATGCAGGTTCCTGCACCCCGATCGCCCGAGCGTTCATGTTTTCTCCGTCGCTGAGGGGCCCCAGGCTTGTTGTTTGTGCCCAATGAGGGTCGATGGCATCAGTACTCGTACTCGTGGGCTGCCCAACGCCGGCCCATGTCCCCGCTCGCTCCATCGCCCTCCGTCCGCCACCCACGACCGCAGCTGACTATACCTGGAGATGCCTGCGCTCGTCGTGGGCCTCAACSACGACGACGGCGGGCCCCCCAGGCAATGGAGGAAAAGCGAGCACCGCCGGCCTCCCGTGGGCGAGACCCAAGCTTTCCAGGGGCGAGAGGCGCCCTGAGTCTGCGAGTATGACTTCCTGGCCCCGGATCGAGAGTCGAGAGGTGGGCAGGCCACAACAACCCGCCCCGAGCACCAACCAGGGCTCTGACAAAACGGTGGAATGGGACTGCGGCAAACCTCATCACTCCATGCGGCCCACGGACGGATCAGGCCGGTTCGTCCATGATGGCAGGGGGGTGAGAGCGGGTGAATGTGGGATCTGTGGGATCGCACAATCGAGTCCTTCCTTTTGCTTGCACTCCCGAGATTCCGATCAGGCTCCTCTCAAGCTGAGGGCCAAGGCCTGCCTGACGATCGAGTGCCAAGCTGGGGGGAAGCGAGGCGAGTTGTCGAGAGTGAGCGAGGGAAGTCACAGACAATAGTAAACGGTATATAAACCCCGGCTCCGTCGCTCTAGTCCCCTAGTTATGAGGTTGCTGTTATCCCTTCTCTTGTCTCTTCAAGACGGGCACCTGCCGCTTCACGCTCACCATCCAGTGTTACAGAGCTTGGCCCCTGTCGTTACCCTGCTTCATATTCCTTCACTATGAGGTCCGCCCTGGTCTCTGCGGCGGCTCTGGCCCTCGTCCCGCTCACCATGGCGTGGAACGTTGAGCTGCCGCCCTGCCTGGACGAGTTCAAGCCCTTTGTCAACTCGGGCTGTTTCCAGGATGGAAACCCTCCCGCCCTAATGTACCGATCCGACCAAGACCAGAAGACCATGACTGTTGAGAAGTGTGTTGCCGAGTGCAAGGGTATGTCATGTCCGGCTGTTTCTGTCTCTTTGACAACTACAACAGCACAAGACAGCGTTGATACAAGTCACATCAACTAACACACTCACCCACAGGCAACGGCTTCCGCTACGCCGGCCTCAAGTACTACGGCGTCTGCTTCTGCGGCGCCACCGTCAACGGTCCCCAGGTCGACGACTCGCAGTGCTCATTCCCCTGCAGCGGCAACAAGACTGAGACGTGCGGCAGCAACAAGATGATGTCCGTCTGGCAGGACCCGACCTTCCCCAAGGGCCCCAACGACACCACCATCAACTCCTACGAGTCAGTCGGCTGCTACACCGACGACTCCAAGAAGGGCCGCGCTCTGTCGTGGCCCGCCAACCTCAACGCCACCACCTTCACCACCAAGGAATGTCTCACTGCCTGCGAGAAGGAGGGCTTCACCTTTGCCGGCACCGAGTATGGCGGTACGTCCCAGCTACCCTTCTCAAGTGTTTGTGCGGCAGAGAGAGAGACTGACTGTAACTTATAGGTCAGTGTTGGTGTGGGGCTGTCCTCGCAAACGACACGGCCAAGGTCGACGACAAGGAGTGCAACATGCCCTGCAAGCGCGACGCCAAAGACATCTGCGGTGGCCGCTCGCGCCTGAGCCTGTACGTTGCCAAGGACCTCGAGTCTCTTGAGCCTTGCGGCTATAAGCCTCCGGCTGCGCCTCCTGTCCCCACGGCGGCTACGACTTCGACGTCTGGTGAGACTACCACCACCAAGCCCGAGGAGATTACTACCACCACCAAGCCCGAGGAGACTACCACCACCACCAAGCCTACGGAGACTACCACCACCAAACCTACGGAGACTACCACCACCAAGCCTGAGGACACTACCACCACCACCAAGCCTGAGGACACTACCACCACCAAGCCTAAGGAGACCACAACTACTACCAAGCCTAGCAAGATTACCGCCTCGTATAATACGACGACCACCAAGTTCACCACCACCACCACCACCGCCACCGCCTCTCTCTGCACGGCCACACAGACTCTCCCTCCCAAGTGCGAGTGGAAGTGCGGCAACTGGTGCGCCCCTCCCCTGCCCGACTGGGGCAACAAGCTCGAGTGTCTGGTCGCGGCCAAGACGTGCGCCCTCCAGGTCGTCTCGTGCTTCAAGTACGCCGGCTGGCCCAACACGGTCGACTGCTTCGACTTCCAGGAGTGGTGCGGCAAGGTCCAGGAATACTGCTTCGGCGACTGCGCCTGGGGCAAGTGTGGCAAGGGAGACTGCTGGAACAAGCTCAAGCCCGGCAAAGGCAACCCTCCCAACACCACCGCCACGGCCGTCTACCCGTGCCCTCCCGCGACAAGTACCAATGCCACGACCACAACGCAGCCCCCCGTCGTGTCGTGCCCGCCCGAGCCGACCAACATCTGCACGCAGCCCACCAACGACATGTGGGGATACGGCCCCGGCAAGCCTGTCGGCGGCATCCCGCTGCCCGTCGTCGGCTGCAACGACCAGAAGAACGACTGGACCAAGAACCCCTTCAAGTTCTACACCGAGGCCAGCACCTTCGACTGCCCGTCCTTCCCCTGGCCGGCGCGCCCCAACGTATGCGTCGACGCCTGCAACGAGCAGTACCAGGAGTGCCGCGACACGTACGTCAACAGCTGCAACAAGCTAAGCTGGAAGGTCAGCTTCCACAAGCGCTTCGCCGGCGAGACGGACAAGCAGTTGGAGCGCCGCTGGTCCTCGTCGGCGTCGTCGTCGACGTACTGCGCCGTGGCTGGAAACGCCCGCTCGTGGACTGTTGCCGGCTCCGACTCGGTCAACTGCTGGGGCTGGGGCGGCAACACGCCCATCCAGGCCGAGCTGCGCTGCAAGGCGCAGTGGGCTGACTGCTTGGCTGTCAACAAGTGGGTGAACCCCGGTGACAAGTGCAAGAAGTGGTGCGACCAATAAGTGCCGTGACAAGAGGGATGCTCGCGGGGTCGAGGCCTGCAGTTGAAACAAGAAAATCACATGACGGCAGTAGGTGGTGGCGTATCAGCGCCGGAATAGGGAATTTAGTCATTGCAGTGTGGCATGTTTGTAAATAACACAATATTTTATTCTATCTAGTATACGAACAAGCCTGAAATCTATGTTTCCTCGATCATCGATGTTAATGTGAAGAGGACGCTTCGCGACACCGTGTTGACAGGATGTGTTGGATGTGGTCTAGGGTGGCTCGGTGACCTTGATCCCGAGTCTTCACATCCGCAACAAGTTCTCTTTCTACAAGCACCAGGGACCAAGGCCGAACGAGAGAGAAAAAAAATATTGGTCACCATTCTTGCCTTGCGTACACGGTCTTGCATGTGCCACCAAGAACACAGAGCCGCTGCGCCTAAGTCCGTAGACAAGCAACCCAGTCTGGCGACGAATCGCCATCAGCGGCTGCTGCTGCAACTACTAACTCCCTGCCGCGCCGCAACCAGCATGCATAACCGCCGCTCCCGCGGCTTAAAATGGAAGTATCCGAGATGACGACGACAGCCCGGGTGGCACACGGGCAAGGCAGATTGGATCATATCCCAGCGGGTTTCTGCATCGTGATGCGGCGTGTCTCACTGCAAGACCACGTCGGGGTGCGCACGGCTAAAAACAGCCAGCCGGGGAACCAAAGACCGCTCGCCGCGTCCTGTGCTACCCACCGCACACATCACAGGGCATGACGTTGCACCGCCAGTTTGCTCGCCTCTTATCTCGTTCTCCCCCCCTCCCGTCCTCCCCCTTTCCCTCGTCTTTCCTCCTTCACATTCACAGACTGGTCCTGAAGCAGCCCGTGAACGCGAACACGCAGGCGAGGGAAGACGACGGAACGAGGAAGTGGAAAACGACGCGCCGACGGCATGTACACCATGGACAGCATCACGGCCGTGCCGCCCGCGCTCTGGTGCCAGGGCTTCTTCCTCGGCGCGGCGGGCGGCATCCTCGCGCTGCAGGTCCTCCCGCGCGACGTGCGCAGCACGCTCATGGACTATGGCGCCCGGCGGCCCAGCGACGGGAGCAGTAGCGGCGGGCAGAAGAAGACCAAGGCGGCCCTGCTGACCTCGCTGGCGAGCTACGGGCAGGTCCCGCACTCGTGGTTCTGGCACTTCTACGTCCTGTCCGTCTCGTGGTCGGCCTTCTGGGCGTGGCAGTACGTGCAGAGGGGAGCCGTCATGGCGGCCCTGGCCGAGGCACAGGCTCGCTCGACGGCGGCGTCTCCCTCGATGGAGCTGGGGCGCGTCTTCCTGGCGTGGACGATGCTCGCCGTCCAAGGTTCGAGGAGGCTGTACGAGTGCTTCTTCGTCACCAAGCCGGGACACACGCCCATGCTGTTTGTCCACTGGGCCCTAGCCCTGGCCTTCTACACGGCCCTCAACATCTCCGTCTGGATCGAAGGCTCTGGTGAGTCTCGACGCCTCGGTGCCTCGTCAACTCTTGTCCCGGGGAACTAATACGCCCACCAGGAACCATCCTCGAGTCGTGGAAGTCGCAGCAGCCCACCGTCCTGCTCACGTCACGAGTGCCATCTGCCTTGGCCATCTTCTTTGCGGCGTGGGTGAAGCAGAACGAGTGCCACCGGTACCTGGCCGGCCTCAAAAAGTACACGTTCCCCAGCGGGGGCGTGTTTAGCTACCTGGTCTGCCCTCATTACACCTGCGAGTGCGTCATCTACCTGGCCATCTCATTCATGGCCGCGCCGCCTGGCAGCCTCCTCAACACCTCGGTCCTGTGCGGGCTGGCCTTCGTGGCCGTCAACCTCGGCGCCACGGCGCACGGCACCAAGCAGTGGTATGCCCAAAAGTTCGGGGCGGAGCAGGTCGCGGGGAGGTGGAGGATGATTCCCTTTGTATTCTAGAGGCCCCATTCGCGCAGGCGGGCGTTTATCGTTTAGCGAACATGGCCAACTTGTTTCCGACCTTGGACACCTTCAAGACGTCTCGGTACGTCAGGCTCGTACGGGTCCCGCGAACGTTACGACCGTCAGCGTACGCATCCGGGTCGCGAAGCAACGGCCAGTTGACAACTCCTCCATCGGCGGACAAGTCGACGTCCTCGTCGGTGTCGGCAATGCCGTGGAGGTAGTCTGTGTAGAGGCTTTGCGTGGTGATGAGCAGACTACGAGGCTCCTGGAGGACTCTCCATGCCGGCGTCGGGTCAAGGGCGCCGTCGTCCTTGCTGCGATACAGGTTTAGGCAGAGGCTGGCCCCCAAGCTGACGGTGCATACGACTGGCCAATACGCGGCGCCATCCTACGTCGGATGAGCATGCCTGAAGGGCGCGAGAGCACTACCGCCGTCTGCCATGTACTTAACTTATGAGGCATGATGCCGATGCCGGGAGGACACTCGTTGATGAGCACGTGGTTCGGGCGCGCGTGCGGACTTTGTTCAAATAGGTGACCGGGACTGCCTTGGGACAGCGGAAGCGATAGCAGGCGCGCAACGACGGGGTCTTCCAGCCACGGCGGCAGCGGTGCGTCGAGCAGCCTGTCCCGGACGAGGTCGGAGGGCCAGGTCTGGAGCCTGCGACGAGTGAGCTGCTTCCATCTCGGCTTCGGAGCGGCGGCGACCTGGGCACGTGCATCGTCAGTGACAGCCGCGAGGCAAGGGAGGGAGGCGAGAGCAGGGCTGAATACGGCGAGGACGGTGGTGCGGTGGCGCCGGCGAGAAGAACGCACCTTGCCGAGCAGGAGGCGTTCCTCGTCTTCGCTGATGAAGCTGGGTATGTAGTACGCCGCCGCAGGGAGGCCCTGGACTCTGGCGTGCTCGAGCGACGGCGGGAGGGAGGCGTCGCCGGCGTCCATGACGGGAGACGGCGTCGTCGAGGGAGGGAGGCTGGTTGGTGCGTGGTGTCGGATTAGAGTTTGGCGTTGCGGTCCTCGTCGCGAGAAGAGACGCTTGGCGGCGACGACGGTGTATTATAGTGTGGCTGGTCTTGTTTCACGCACGGGTTGACGTCAAGCGGCGATGGACGGGGCTGAGGCAAGGCGGGTGGACGCACTGACCACTGGCCCTGGCCCTGGCACTGGCCCTGGCACTCGCCCTGGCGCTGGCGACAGGGGCACGCCAACGCCCACAGGTTGCAACACGAGGGCCCGAAGGAACCACGGCCGCGGTGGCCGGCCGGTCCGTCGGCAGAGGCAGCAGAGGCGGCGACGCGCAGGGGAGGGATTCGCTGAGCATGCGATGCGCACGCCGCACGCCACACGCCGCACGCACACGGCAGACAATTGAGGGGTTCGCGTCATGGCTGGGGTCGCTGTTTCGGCCCAAAACTGCGCTTCGAGACGTCCTGGTCCGCCGGAGCCGCCCCTGGCACGGCCAATCAGCCGCCGGCGATCAGACTTTTGTCTCTGCACACTTCGTCGGGATCCCGTTTTCAGTCTGCTGCCTCCTCCGTGTCCTGTCCTCAGCCCCAAAGCAGCCTTCTGGACCTCGACGTGACTTTGACACTCTCATCCATCCATCCGCCCGTCCATCCTCCATCCATCCAGGCCAGCTGCAGCCAGTCATCCATCCGCTCTCGCAGCCGCCTGCCGCGCGCCGCGTCAACCCCAGATCGTCGACGAGCAGCATCGCAGAGGCACGGCGCGCTGCACGACTCCGCTCGCCCTGCCCAGCCGCTTATTCGCCAGCCTCCCAGCGACTTCTTGGCTGGCTCATCCCGCGTTCGTCGACTGTCCTCGATAGGGGGCTGCGCTGCACCCTCCAGACCCTGGTTGGGTTGCCTGTGGCCATCGGCCTCTTCTCGACGAGCCAGATCAATCGCCCACCCTAGGTCTCTCGCCTCTCGCCTCTCGTCTCGTCCCCGTCCCCGTCCCCCGTCTCCCTCGCTTCTCCCGGCGCCCTCACCTTCGCCGACGCCTCGCCTTTCATCTCCAGGATGGTGGTAGTCGCTTGCTCCTCTCGCAGATAAATGACATGGATGCGCAGAATGCTGCCGAGTCCGACCAGACGAGGCCTGCTGGCGCTTCTCCCCCTCGACGGCGGTCCGGCTCTGACCCTGACAGCAACAAGCCCACGTCGCCGACCAGCCTGAGCGCCTCGTCGCCCGCAAGGGACGCCAAGGCCAAGGGTAGCGCCGCCGCCGATGATGCGTCGTCGACGGTACGCCCCGACGACTCCTCCCCCGAGGACCGCGAGTCTGACGCCGAGACCATTGTCCTACCGGGCAAAGATGGCCACTCCCCCTCCAAGGCTCGCAAGGTTCGACAGGAGGACAAGAGCGAGAGCGACGGCGAAGCAGCCAAGGCCAAGGCCAAGTTCAAGTCCGACGAGCACGCCGTGGGCAACGGCAATGGTAGCAACGATGGCGACAAGAGTGCGTCCGCTGGCGGSGGCGGCGGTGCGCCAGGCAACCACCCCTGCGACGGGGCCAAAAAGAATCGCCTCTCCGCCTCGGCTTCAGGGTCTTGTTCGGCGGACAAGGACCGTCGTCCTCGCAACAAGGAAGGCGGCTCAAGCGGTTTGAGCTCTGCACCCGCGTCCCCACCTCATATTCAACAACATCTCCAGAATCACCGCAGACGGCGCTCCGACGCCGCACCATCCTCACCATCCGACTCTGAGCAACATTCTCACCACAAAGCATCCTCAAAGACATCGCTACGTGACAAGCTGAAATCGGCCGAGCGCCTGCTGCCGCATAAGCGCAAGGCCCCCAAGGCCGAGTCCGACGACGAGGCAGACATCCGCAAGGCTCGCCGGCAGCGTACTGCAAGCATCAGTCTCGACGGCGGCCGGCCGTTCAAGGAAGCCAGATCGACGCCGGTCAAGTCACAGCACGACACTCGCACCCGATCCATTTCGCCTCATCCGCGACAGCACCGACGAAGCATCTCCACGCAGCTTCCCTCACAAGCCTCCAACGGCCTGAACCCCAAGAAGAAACGCTTACCGCCACCTCTCCACCCGCCGACGGACTACCAATCTGACGACTCATCTACCGGCGGGAGCCCCCATCCGCGGAGCTCCAAGCTGCGCAGCCTCGCGACCCCGGGAACGGCAGAGTCGAATGTGTCCCCGGCCAAGATGGCTCCCCACAAGAAGCATCTCGATGCTCACGGCCAGACTCTCCTAGCACGCGCGTGTGCACGGGGCGAATACGACGTCGCGAAGCAGCGACTGGGCGAGCGACCCGAGGACTTGAATGTGGCCGACTATGCTGGCAACACGCCTCTCCAGATCGCGGCAATTAACGGCTGCGAGGATATTGTTAAGCTCTTGATCGACGCTGGATGTAACCTGGACTGCGTGAACTATGATAAGGATACTCCATTGCTTGACGCCGTCGACAACGGCCACCTCGGTGTGGTCAAGCTTCTCTTGGACGCTGGAGTAAACCCTCGCAAGGCCAACGTCAACGGTGAGGAACCACTCGACCGGGTCAGTGAGGACACGGACAACGCAGATGAGATTCGCGCCGCGCTCTCGACAGCCCGGAAACGTGCTGGTGATCGACAACGGACCTCAGAAGACCGCCATTCTCATCACGACTATCACGACGTGCGTGACTCGCACGCCCCGGACAGCCCTCGCCATTCCCCGGCCGCCACAGCATCAGCTGCCACGGGGCGGAGGAGCGGCAACGTTCGCTCGACCAAGACGAGGAATGACTTGTTGTATATGCCGTTGGACGACAAAACCCTGCGTCAAGCTGCTGGACGCGGCGATGAGGAAACCGTGGCGCGCATCCTGCAGGTGAAGGAGGGATATGATGACCCCGAATCCATGGTTGCTGCGGCCAGGGGGGGGCACGATCTTGTCATTCAACTATTGTTAGGTCTCGGTGGCGCCAACGCCGATCCTGGACCCGTTTCCTCACTACCATCAGAGTTTGCAACACCGATCCTCGCGGCTATTGGCCAAGAGAACATCAAGGTTATAGAGCTCCTCCTGGAACAGCAAGGATTTGACCCGACCAGGCGATTCAAGGGGGAGACCTACTACGAGATTGCCAGGCGCCGACAGGGGACGAATTGGAAGGACGAGGAACAGTTGTTGAAGAATGCCTATGACGAGTATAAACGCTCTCACAAGGATGCGACCAAAACCAAGTCACCAGGCGGGCGGCGCGAGCGCGAAAGGGGCCGGGAAGACAAGCTGTCGAGACGGGACGAGGCCAAGGAGAGCGCGAGATCCCACAAGCGCAACCACTCCAGCCCGTCCCGCGAAGGCGAAGTCAAGAGGAAGGGCGCTGCGTTCAAGCTCGCCAGCCCAGGAGACAAGAGGAGGTCCAATTCGTTTACGAACCGAGGGGACGACGAGTCTCAGAAGCGTGGCCCCGGACGAGTCAAGAAGGACGTATCCAACATCTCGGACCGCGAAATCTCGCCTGCTTTGTCCCATAAGCCACACATGTCCAAGCGCACAGAATCGGATGTCACTGCCATGTCATCTGAAGGAGAGACCGCCAAGCCGAGACGAAAGCTTGTTTCAAAGGGAGAACTGAGCAGAGAGCGTGACAAGCAGAAACGTTCTCTCAAAGAGCCCTCCAGCCCCCACGAATCGAGAAGCGACGATGCCCCTGAAAAGTCCAGGCTGTCGGAGAAATACCACGACAGAACCAAGGCCTTGAAGCGAGACGAATCGAGGGATCATAAATCTGGTGATGGAGCAATGAAGAGGCACCGGTCCAGCGTGACACCGGATCGACCCAGCGACGCTGATAAGGACCAAAGCGAGGGGCCGGTCAAGCGACGACGCCTTGATGGCGAGAATCTAGAAAAGCGGCACAAGCGCCCTGTCTCGGTAGATGGACGTCCCCGCAAGTCCGGCTCTTCTCGCGAGGGTTCCGCGAAGCCCTCCATAGGGGCGAACAAAAAGGAGCGCGAAGATGGCTCGAAGGGGGGCCAAGACCAGCGAGCCTCTCAGCACCATTCCTATGCACGAAACGGCGGCGGCGAGAAGTCTATCCACGTCAAGTCTGAAGACGTCGACGTGCCCATGCTCGATATAGAGCAGCCAGAGGACACCGATGGGCTCGATTCCTCCAAAGCAGCACAAGATCACGACGAGCAGATGAAGAGGAAGAGGGAACTTGTCGCAGAAGAAGCCAAGAAGGATGAGGAGCGGAAACGGGTCGAGGCGGAGGAGAAGAAGAAGCGCGAAGAAGACGAGGCTCGAAAGCGGGAAGAAGAGGAAAAAGCCCGCAAAGCCGAGGAATAAAAGAAGAAGCGCGAGGAAGAGGAAGCTCGAAAACGCCAGGAGCAGGCTGATCGCGAACGTCGTGAAGCCGAGGAGGCTGCCCGACGTCTAGATGAAGAGAAGAAGCGCTTGGAGGAGAAGAGAAAGAAGGAAGAGGAAGAGCAGAGGCAGCGCGAGGAAGAAGAGAGGTTGCATAGGGAACAGCTTGAACGCGAGGCTGCCGAAGAAGCTCGAAAGCAACGCGAGGAAGAGGAGCGCAAGGAGCGAGAACGCCGAGAACGCGCCCATCGCGAAGAAGTGGAGAGAAAGCGTGCCGCTCGAGAAGCTGAGCAGAGGCGCATTCGCGAGGAGCAGGAGCGCGCCCGACTGGACAAGCTGCCCCCTCTCCTACGATGGCTTGATACGTTCCCCAACCCGAAGAACCCTGGCGTTGCCGAGAGGTTCAAGCGTGTACTCGGCTTCCGATACGATACGATCCGTCAGGAAGCAAATGGAACCCCGGAAGGTCGCGAGCAGTGGGTTCTCAATACGGACGTCGCGCTGCTTCTCGGCGAGAAGGACCTCGACCTCTCTAGATGTATGCAGCCCCGGGTCTGGGCTGCTGTGAATTCAGCTAACGTCATCTCTAGACACGGCTTGGGAACGGGCACCCGTGTCAAAGCTTGCGAAACTAACAATCTGGAGAACCGAGGGGCCTCGCTATGCTCTGACCTCGCACCTGCTTTGGGACCTTGGACGGCAACTCCCTGGATACTATGGCGTCGAAGATCCAGCAACTCTGGGCGTGGGCGCCAGAGAGCAGCTCAATAAGGCCGCATGGGAGAGATTCCTCACCACGGACATGTTCTTCGTGAAGGTATGATACTTCTGTCTTGATGACATTTAACAGTGTTTGTGCCATACTGACGCTACCTCCCAGGTGTCTGATCTCCTGTACACTGTGCCCAACATTCCGCACCTGTCTAGTATCAAGCTCGCTGTAGAGTATCGAGAGCTGTTGGAAAGCGAATCCCAAACCGGTGGGTGGGCAAGTGCATCGAAGTGGAAGCAAGACCCCGACGCGGGCCGTTTTTTTGGCCACGCGCCACGGTGCAAGTACTACATCAGCGGAATCATGGTCGGCGAGGATATGCCGACGCTTCACCAGACCAGCAGGACGCCGTTCCCTGAGATACGAGTACCGCGACGAGGACTCGTGCAGGTAAACCGCGATGATCCTGACTACGAGCGTATCTGCATGGAGCAGGGTCTGGAGCATCTTCTGAAGGGGCGCCAGACCCCTTCGCTCCCGAACGGAGTCCACTCGTCGCCGAGCAGCCAGACGACGACGACGACTCCTCCCGTCAAGTCCCTCGTCAATGGCACTAATGGTCACTCGACACACGAGCCGGCACACGCTTTCAAGGCAACGAACGGCGTGGCTTTGAACGGCATCAACGGCTCTTGATGCCAGGATATCAAGGACAGGTGAGAAATATGGCAATGGAGACGATTGGACGTCATTGCTGTTACTGCCACAAAATGATCGAGTATTGTGTGTTTGGTTTCTTTTGTTCGGTCACCTGTGTTCATAGAGAACCATGGGCTCGGGTGATGAAGATTGGCCGCAGGTGTGGTACATACGGACCGAGCGAGATTGGGTTATCTCAAGGATGTGCGATCGCAGCAGACTCGTTGCAGCAATGTTTGGATGCTTGCTTTGCAAAGGACGGAGCGATGCCACGGATTACCGGTCGGTGGGCAGCATAAGCTGGGGCGTTTTTGATGTCTTGAGTTTTGTCAAGATACCTCTTGGTTGTAGCCTAGTCCAAAGAAGACAGAGATGCACCCGACTACGTACACTTGTGCCTCTCAAGGTAGCATGCGTGACAATAGTTGCATCCGAGGAATGACTCGCGATGCGTTGAGTTGCACGGTCGAGACAGTGCCGGCTTGCTTCTAGCTGAGACCTGTGGTTGGTGGGCTTCGTGCGCAGACAATGTCATGGATATCACTGGTGGCCGCATCAAAGATTTACCCCACCAGCCCACCACCAAAAGATTGAATTCATCCTCGCACAAACACCACCCGCAACTCGGGAGAGGAGACATCACCGGTCGGCCGACGCCTGACACTCGAGGAAGAACCAGAACGGAACAAGGAACATCACAGAGCATCTGCCGACCGCCATCATGTCGACCACAGTGGAAAAGGTATGTCCCCGGCTGCGCCTCCCCCAATTCGAGGTCGGTGACTGACCATGGCGAACCGAACAGATCAAGGAAATCGAGTCTGAGGTGCGTACCGGGACCGCGAAGCGATGCCCTTCCCCCGAAGGATACACGTCCAGTGATGGTGGTTCTAACGCGCAGTCTTCCCGCACAGATGGCCCGCACGCAGAAGAACAAGGCCACGTCGTTCCACCTGGGCCAGCTCAAGGCCAAGCTGGCCAAGCTGAAGCGCGAGCTGCTGACGCCAAGCGGTGGTGGCGGCGGCGGCKGCACGGGCTTCGACGTGGCGAGGACGGGGGTCGCGAGTATCGGCTTTATCGGGTTCCCGTCGGTGGGGAAGAGCACGCTGATGACGAGGCTGACGGGGCAGCACTCGGAGGCGGCGGCGTATGAGTTTACGACGTTGACGAGTGTGCCGGGGCAGGTTGTTTACAATGGTGAGTTTTCTGGATATGGGTTGACTGGATCTGCGCGTGGTGGCATACCAGTCCTTACGTTGCACGCAACAGCATGGGAGCAGACCAGCGCAAAGCTTGGGCTGTGCTAACGATCTCGGCCTTACAGGTGCTCCGTTGCAAATCATCGACTTGCCCGGTATTATGGAAGGCGCCAAAGACGGCCGCGGTCGGGGTCGTCAGGTTATTGCCGTCGCCAAGTCATGCCATCTCATCTTCATCATTCTGGACGTGAACAAGCCACTGACGGACAAACGAGTTATTGAGTCTGAGCTGGAAGGATTCGGTATCCGAATTAACAAGTCGCCGCCAAACATCACGTTCAAGAAAAAGGACAAGGGCGGACTCAACATCACGAGCACCGTTCCCCTGTCACACATTGACAACGACGAGATCAAGGCGGTCATGAGCGAGTACCGCATCAACTCTGCCGACATTACGATCCGATGCGACGCGACGGTCGATGACCTGATTGACGTCCTGGAGGCCAAGAGCCGCAGGTGAGTTGGCAAAACCACGTTCCCTCGAGCCAGGGGCCGCCTGGATACGTCTCAGGTGTTGCTGACTCTCATCTCCCCCTAGTTACATTCCCGTGATATACTGCCTCAACAAAATCGACTCCATCAGCATTGAAGAGCTGGACCTCCTGTACCGGATCCCCAACGCGGTGCCGATCAGCTCAGAGCATGGGTGGAATGTCGACGAGCTCATGGAGGCCATGTGGGATAAGCTCAGCCTAAAACGCGTGTACACCAAGCCCAAAGGCAAAGCGCCGGATTATTCGGCCCCTGTCGTGCTCCGGGCTACAAGGTGCACAGTCGAAGACTTTGTAAGTCGTCCAACGAGCGTTGACTGTGTCGCAGCTGACCGAGGCCCGTCTTCAACAGTGCAACGCCATTCACCGGACCATCGTGGAGCAATTCAAGACAGCGATTGTGTACGGCAAGTCAGTCAAACACCAACCTCAGAGAGTTGGCTTGGCGCACGAGTTGGATGATGAGGATGTTGGTGAGTGGTCCCGGCGCCCCTGAATGTCACGCAAGCAAGCAWGAGAACCCTAGCGGCATGCATCACGGGAGCGGCTGCAATGCAATCAATATCGTTGCGCGCCCTCGCTATGCGCGTTGCTTGCCCTTGTTTTCAGCTCAACCGTACCCCCATCGAGCCGGCAGCGCTGACCCTCAATAGTGACTATTGTCAAACGATGATCAACCTCGGGTGGCTATGCCGGGGGACTCTGCTGGACGATTGGGCGGGACCAGGCTGCAAAAGATTATGTCCACGGGTGGCGTCGTGCAGGGATGCATCGAAGCCTGACCGTTGGCTGTACGCGATGGACTCTACCGTTGTCGCCCTGGCTCACCACCAGATTTGATGGCGTCTTGGTGGTGATTGCAGTTCGTGAGCGGCGCTGAGGATCCTTCGTGGTCAGCAGGGCGAGGCTGAGGGCGGCATCTCGCCGATGCTGAAGCTGCGCGGGCCGGGCGAAAAGACCGGCCGAGACGGAGGTGCAACGAGCTACTACCAGCCGGGAATCGCACGACGACGATTGAGGATCCCGTGCGCCGTGTCTCTGGCGACGACAAAGAGAGCAAGGGTCCGGAACATGGTCCGGGACCGGGATAGGGATAGACAGGACAGGGCTTGGACGGAAATGCGAGTACATACTCGTACTCTTACTGTTGCTCTGGCAGCAATATGTACGGAGTACTCGGTGCTCGTAGGAGGGAGAGCAAGTGGATGTACGTACGGGACAACGGACTGGGCCAACAAACAAGCCCTATTGCCTCCGATATGCCCTCGAGCAGGTATAAACTATGGTGCAAGTATCGCGTGTCTCTTGAAAGAAGCAGGTCAAGGCGGGGACGCCACCATCTAAGATGCGATTTCCTGAAATGCGCGCTGCAGCTCAAGCAGGAGGGCAAAGATATTATCGTCGGCCATGCATAGCCGAGGGCCGCAAGATCTGCGGCCGGCCTCTTTCTTCTTTTGCACATCATCGTGGGCAGAAAACGTGGGACGCAAAAGCTAACAACGGCGGGACCATCCACGATGCGAGTGAGCCGTGCACAGTGCAGGCAAGTTTGATAGCCTGGCCTGGGCCATGGGACGCATGGGAGGGATGTGGTGGTGGCCAGTGCAAGGGCCTTCCTTGGCTTGCATGCAGGCGCTTACAGCACCAGGACTCGCATGATGCGTCAACGGAGTTGAGTACTTACGGAGTACGGACTACCGGAGAAGGGGACGATTTGGCGATTTGCTTGGCCGGGGGCTGCCGGGGCTGCCGGGGCTGCCGCATCTCGAAGAGCATCGGGGGGCCGGCTGCCAGCCTTTCAGCGCACGTCTCTTGCCGCCGAGGGGAGATGGCAGGGGTGGGTCGTCGTCGGGCGGCCACTTACAATGGCGGTTTCGGGGGATGAATCAATCTGAAGGCGTGCGTCTTGTTCGGGTAGCCCCAGGGGGGGGGGGGGGGGGGTCCGAGGAAGAGGACGCAAGTTGAGGTTGAGGCTGCTCGAGACGGTATCAGCCAGTGGCTGAGACGACGTTTGGTAAAGGGAAGGTACTGTACGAAGTAGCGGAGAGATGGCATCGCGAGGCGTCAGGCACGGGCACTGGGCCACTGTCGCACCGCATGAGGCGAGGCGGACGAGCTGGGCCTGCATGGCGGACGGCACAGGATGAGACAGAGAGGGCGAGGCTCGGCGATGCAATCTTGGGTGCGTTGGCAGCGTCGGCGTCGCCATGCCATGATGGCCGTCGTGAGACTCGTGACGGGTCACCCGGGCGATGATGGGGGAGGAGCAGGAACAATGACAGGCCCCTGCGTTGTGTGGATGGTCCACCCACCCAGCGGTCGTATTGGACGTGGAGGCGGGGAGAGATTGGATGAGAGGGAAGAGCAGCAAGCAGCAAGCAGCAGGCGCAAGCAGCAGGCGCAAGCAGCAGCAGCAGCAGCAAGCAGTAGCAGCAAGCACCCGAACGGGGAGCTGGGGAACTTGGACCCGGCAACTGACCACCTCAGGCGCCTCAGGCGGCCGACTATGCGACCCAGACGCAGGTCCAGCACCCATAAACCCTGGGCTGCCCGCGTCGCGGCACGGAGCAGCATCGTCGATCGATCCCCGCCTTGTCGGCGTTTTGCCATGCGTCTGGAGCATCATGCACTTGGGCTTTGTGTTATCAACGAAAGACGCCAGCCTCGGGCGGACGGACCGACGGCCACGACGAGGACGCCGCACAGCAGACCGGACGGCCACTGGCAATGGATGGATGGACGGGCAATGGCGCCGCGGATTGCACACAGACCCCCCCTTGACGGCCTGGCCACAGCAGGTGGGTTGCCTTCGCCGATGGCAGGCAATGCTGGTCTGGGAGCCGCAATTGGCTGTTTGCTGAGAGGCCCAGAGCCAGTCAGGCACAGGCCCGGCCACCGCGTTCCCCCAGCGCCGCAGCGCCGGCAGATCCATCGCTCGCCTCCTTTCGCCTTTCCGAGGTCCTTTGCCTCGTTGCGGTGTCAGTTCCATCTCCACAGACGGCCGCGTCGAGCTGCGGGACGCGCGCCATTCCCAGCCCGACGTCCGAGCGGCTCGATATCACCAAGCCCGAGAATCAACGTATTTAGCCGACGGCAGCTCCGGGGGGGCTCTAAGCTTTGCGGATAGCTAGCTAGCGAGGCTGTTTCCGAGGGCACAGACTGGCAGAGATGAGAGACAGGAGCCTGTGGAGCTCAGCCCTCCAGACCCTGGACGACGGCGTCAGGGATCTGATAGAGCTGGCCAACTGGAACCCCAGCCGGACAGCGGAAGTGCATCTTCGCTTGCACGCACCCCTTCCGTCTCTTAGTTGATGGACGGCCAGGACCGTCCCGTTGCTACCTTCTCCGTGCTGCTGCTGCTAACCCTCGTCGAGGAAGCCAAAAGCAATACTTTGAAGAAATTGATTGTTGCTGCCCAACGGTTCGGCCTGGCCAGTTCGTGTTTCTCCTTCGCCCGGAGATTACTGCGGACAATTGACTTCGCCATGCCACGGGGAGAGACTCAGACATGTCTCCCGTGCTGATCGCACACGTCAAATGTGGACTGACCCTGGGTGGTTCAAGCCCCCTCTGCGCATTGTCCGCTTGGAAGCTAACAGCGAGGGCTGCGGACGACGAAGCGAGGCGGGAACGGCGATAGCGACACGCAAGGCTACGCGCAGGGCTGGAGGCTCCCACGAAGCCTGCTCGAATGCCCGTCTCACCAATGAGCAAGGGCCTGCATCTCGTTTTGTCTGCCGCGCCGTCACCGTCCGTCATCAACCTCAGGGGCCCCAAATTGAACCTTGGCCAAGCACTGGCGGGTCTGGGGAGAACTGTCGATGCTGCACTCATTCAGCATCTGGTATCGAGTTGAGGGCTGGGGTGCTTCTCAACATGGTCATGGAAACCAAAACGCCTCGCTGCTCTTTGGTACTTTGTGTAACCAGCCATGGCATCCAAGACACTGCGTAATGCCTTTGCTGCCTGACGTTGAAGACGAGCTCGCCAAGAGGCCTTTGCCTGTCCTGATTCTTCATTCACCCCAGTCTAGGGCGATGTCGCTGTTTCACCGGACCAGGCTTGGCGTAAAGACAAAACCGTCGACAGGGTCGTTGCGACGATGAATGCAAAGAAAAGACGTTATCTCACGGCTCGGCCCCCGACGAGGTCCGAGTCAGGTCTCTCACGCGAGGCTGACGATGTCCAAGGCGCGGGAGGACGAGCACTAACTCGTGGCAGGGAACGAGGATGTTGCTCTGTGCCGGGTAACCCTGCACTCGCAATGATGCTGATGCGCCCCGTGATGCCGATGCTGACGGCACTCGCGTGTCCTTTGCAGCGACGAGGCTGAGAAGAGGTGGCTAGGTAAGCTCACAGCGGGAACGAGATGTTGGGCCTCCCGTCTCGCCCGGGCCAGGCTGCTCTGCACGACGGCCTGCCTCGCACCGATCCCTGCGCTGTTGTCTTGGGGAAGAGGGCTTGCAGGGGCCACCCCTGCCGGCACGGACGGGTCTCCCGTCGCTCACCAGGCTCGATCTCCGCCCGCCGAGAACAACCGCTTGGGCCAGAGCAGGACAGTACGAGTACTTCGTACGGAGTACCAAGTAATACTCCGTACACGACGACGAAAGGCGACGGGTGCACTGTCGTTGTGGGAGCTTGCAGAGCTCGACCGGGGCTGGCTCGGGGTCTCTCATCTCAGGAGAGACACTCCTCGTGGAGTTTCATGGTCGGGCCATGATGAGAATGTCTCGGACAAAAGACGACGAGCAGCACAGCAGAGGACGAGGGCTTGGACCTGGACCTGGACATGGACATGGACCCGGAACGGGCCTGGCGGGCTTGCCGAAGACAGAATACCCATCGCCCTGCTAGTTGTGCGGCGGAGTGGTCGTTTACACCTTGACGAGGAGATGAATTGGTGGCTTTTCGCCTGCAGACCGAGTCGGGCTGGCTCTGGGCGCGCGCCGTTGTCCTCTCCGCCGAATGGATGCGAGTGGGCACACCACCATGCAACGGACCCCTGCTTGGTCGAACGTGGAGTGGAGGGGTGGTGTGAGCATGCCTCTGGGGATGACCTCGACTCTCCTCCGCTCTGCCCAGGAGCAAAGCAGACGTTGGAGAGCTCTGCTGTCGAAATGCCTCACCGGCGGGCCAACTAGCCCCTCTCTCTAACCTCGTCAAGCGGCCGATAAAGGAAGTCCATTGGCCCGAGCTGAGCCCGGAGAGGGCTGCAAAAACAGATTTGGGCTATTAGGCAAGGAAAGAGAAGGGACTCGGGAGAGAGCTCGACAGAGACCAACAGGGGTCCGGTCTTCCATCACCGGCCATGCGGCCTGCCCCGTCCATCCGTCCCTGCTTTGCCCCGTCGACGTACGAAGTACTTCGTACGTACGGAATATTACTACACGGCGGACTTGCTTTTCCCCTGCTATAAGGCAGAATGGGGAAACAACAGAGATTCCCCTTACTTACACAGCGTGCGTGTGTGAGTGTGTGTCACTGGCGAATCTAGGCGCGAACGCATAATCGAAAGATACACCATGCATCGAGCAGGGCACCGCCGTGCTACCAGAGGCGACGTCGAGCGAGTCTGGATGTTGCCCAACTCGGTCGGGGATGGAAAATCAGGCTGTCGAAGGCCGTCAATCATCTTGGGGTTATGCTCTGGGCGATCGCCAGGGACCTTCTGATGCACCCCAGCTCCGGCTCATTGACGAATGCTTGCTGAGTTGACGCCTATTGCCGTTTGCTGCTCTCGCTGCTACCCTCTTCCCGCTGCTGGCGTCTGTGCCCTGGTCGGTGGCTCGACGGCTCTTGTCCTGTCCCGTCCTGTCCTGTCCTGTCCTGTCCTGTCCTGTCTTGTCATACCCCATCCCATCTCCATCCAGGAGGACCCCCATCATTGCGGCACACACGCACACACACGCGCATACACACCCATCCCTCTGCTTAGATCCAATCCTTCCCACCAAGAGTTCCCGCTCGCATTTGCTCTTTCTCGCTCACACGCACGCACACTTCTCCTCTTGCTTCCACACGCGCTCTTACACGCCCCCGAGGAAGAAGCCCTCTGGACCATACTCGTGCATGGGCGTGCATACTCATACATGCGTACCCGGTCAACGTCCGTCGCTTTGTGCTTCCCTACGGAGTACATACATATGTACTAGCCCATATCCACGGCCGGTTCTGGCTTGGCGCAACAGGATCGAGGCTTCGACTCGACTTGATATACGGAGTACTATTAGCCCGTTGCGCGCGCTTCGCGGCTGTTCTACTACTTGTTCACGGTGGGCCGGCAGGTTTCCCCTTCCTCTTGGACATTGCCCAAATTCACACGAATAATACTTGGCTTGCGCTTGCGACATTCTGGAGTGTCCGCCCCAACTCTGTTGACATCTCTCGTGTTGGCGCGGAGCGTTCTCCGCCGTCCGCATTCCAGCCGGAGAGACCGTTGCAGCATTCCAGCAGCCACCGTGCCACGAAGAGACAGCGAGTTGCACAAAGATTGTGAAGAAGACTCCGCCTCCGGCTGTCTTACTCTTACCGTCATCTTTCTTGGACGGGCCGCTTGAGTTACAACCATCACAGCACAGGAGGTTTGGGAGCTATTCCCGAGCAGCGGGCGAGCACTCGACGGGCCTGACACGGGTCTGACACTTGACAGCTCGTTGATCGGCATCAGATTGGCGAGAATTGTGCTTAACAATCGATAATATAGCCGCTCTCCCGTCGGCCAAGGGCTGGCATCGAGATTTTGACTTTAGACGGGCTTTGTGGGAGTGTCTTGTGGGTTTGACCTGGGGCGCCTCCGGAATCCAGACGAGCCGAGGCAACCTTCTCCGCACCTGTTCGGGCTGAAGTGGATAAGACGATGCATTTCTTCGACATTCTTTGTTCATGAGGTTCGTCCCATCTTCCTCTAGTCGCAGACGGGAGCCATTCTCCATCCTTCTCGCCCTCGCGACGATGGAGCAGGCAGGCGTTGGGGGCGGATGCATGTCTCGCCCGACTGGGCAACCCGCTGTTTCCGAAAGCTGTCTGCTTGTTGCTGACGAAACTCCCTCGGCTACAGGCTCTCGCTATATTACAATCTCGTGACAACTGGACGACCACATGAAGAATGATGAATACGGGCATCGATGTGTCCGCCGCCATGGAGCAGGACGCGACCATGGCGCAAAGTAACGGGTACGGCAACGACAACTGGGTCAGCATGAGCCCGTACAGCCAGAGCCCGTACGAAAACAGTCCCATGAACGAGTACGCCAGCTTCGGGCAGTTCATGCCTCACGGGCTGCAGACCGAGTCTATCAATAGCATGCCTCTGCCGCATCCGAGCATCCAACCACCGCCTAATCAAGCCCAGCAACAGCACCATCATCTCCCCCATCACCAGTTGATACAACCTGCGCCGCCGCCAATGGGCCACCATCAGCTGCCCATGTTGAACACGACCTGGCCGAGCCAGCTCACGAATCCAACGCCGACTTCTTCGGCAGGGAGTTACTCAGCACCCTCGCTCTCCATAACGCCGGCATCCAGCGGGCCACCCCCGACACCTGTTCCCCCTTCATCTGCAGCGCCACCACCCGCAACTTCCGCAAAAGGGACAAGGTCATCACAAACCGTCGAGAGTTCTAAGCAGTCGAGCCAGCCTGAGAAGACGCCGAGGAAAACACTGAGTGCGGAGCAGAAGCGAGCAATGTGCCAGTATCACGACGAGAATCCGGGGACGAGACAGGCAGACATCGGTGCCAAGTTCGGCGTGGAGAGAAGGTAAGTCGAAAGCGATTTGCGTCGTCCGAGCTGTTGTGAGGTCGGCATCTAATAGGCCGAGAATGCAGCACAGTTTCAAAGGTATTGCGACATAGAGACCAGTATCTGAAGCGGGAGCAAGACGCAGAGTTTGCGTACAAGCGCGCAAAAGTCGGCAAACACCCAGACTTTGACCGGACACTCAGCAACTATATTCGACGGCAACAACAGCGAGGATTCGACGTCAAGGATGAAGAGATCATGGAGCAGGCTAAGCTGTTTGCTCACGCAAGCGGGAATCAGGAGGGCCTGTTGAGCACGCTGACGAGCAGCTGGCTCCAAAAGTTCAAGCAGAAGCACAGGCTCGGTTCGGGAAGGCTCATGCGGCGAGCATCCGAAACAAACATCCCTGACAGCGCGAGAATGTCGACGGCACTTCCCGCCCTCAATAAGGGGACGACATCGAGCGGAATCTCTCCCACATCGCCGACGCAGCCGCTTTCGCCCCTTTCGGGGAGCCGGAGCGACGAGGACTTGCATAAGGAGACGCTTGACTTTGAGTTTACATATAGGGCCCATGGATCCCAGTCAAATACATCGCTCGCCAGCGATGCTCGGGACAATGGCGCCTCATCCTTTTCCACTACCAGCCCTGCTGCGTCGTTCAACTTCTCGCCTGACCCCAACGTGGGAGCCTTTGCCGTGGATCAGGCCATGCATATGCATGCCGTGGATCCTCCCCCTGACTTCCACCATCGCGAGAAGCGGAGCAACACGTTCCCATCGATCAATGTCAACTTAGTGAACCACGAGTCATCTGCAACCGAAGTCGTCACAGCACCGATGACACCACGACATCCGCCGCCGGTCACGTCAGCGTCTTCGTCGGCAGTCCAGTCTCCCACGACGGAACTTCGAGTTGCGCCCTTCGCGATAAACACGTCTCTTACGTCGCCGCCTCCTCTCCGTCGCACAAGCAGCAGCTCGAGCATCACGGGCCGGTCGTCAAGCACACCAGTCACTGGCAGCGCCGTATCCGGCACACCCGTCGACTCTTCGCCCGTGTCTCCCACGCAGGAAGAAGCCCGCCAGGCCGCGAATACGCTCCTAAGCTACATCCAGCGGATGAGCCAGAACGGACAGTTCGACCATGGCGAATACATTGCCGTAGTGCAGCTCACCAAGAAGCTGCAATTACACCAACACCAGAGCTCTCGGCCGTCGATCGGAGGGCTATCGAGGATACCGGAGGGAGATCACGAGCTGCCCGCGTCTGCGGAGGCAACGATGGAAGTGAGGTGACAAACAGCGGGAGACGTTGTTAATAACGACAACAATGTCTACCCGAAGCTTGCTTTTGTTTCCGGGCGTAAATGCCTGTGGGTGGCGTTTTGGGTTTCTTTACTTTTGGCATGTTTGATGCAGGGCACGGGAACCAATCCTCTCCTTTTTTTGACGAGAACGATCCAAGCCTGGGCCGCTGCACGACAAACAGAGCGGCGTGGTTTACTCCGTCCTCTGAATACGAACCGACCGAGACGAAGATCTATATGGGAGGACTCTGGGGTCCGAAAAACAAAAAATGAAAGATAGGAGGCGACTCTACACTCTGGCAACAGATCCATCGGCGACGGCATCATCAACGTAATTTTTTCGCCTCGGCAGAAATCAGGCACACGCATTTTTAGTTAATACCCTTGATTCTATTTCTTCGCTTTTATTATTTCAGCATCTAGTATCCCTTTCAACAGCCCCCCTTGCGCCGTCAAGCTATATATACCCAACAATACAACCCCCCCCCCTTTTTTCTGTTGTTTTATTTGCTTCGCCGCGTTTTTATACCACGCTTCGTTTCATTCCTTTGCGAATGCCGGCCCAGGCGGAGTATTGGGCCCACTCGGGGCTAGGAGTGGATCGGGATCGGGGGGCGGTTTATCGAGGATAAGGTACGAAGTAGCATAGGGAACATGAAAGATGGGTTCATTGAGCTTCACGGTTCACACGGGGCGATGTCGTATTCCGGGTAAGGTTTTTTTTCCTTGACTTTTTCCTTTTGATTTTTTTTCCCTTTGATTTTCTTGTCGTTGTTTGACGCGGCATTACGCATGGCATGGCAGTATTCGGTGTACGACATGGGGAGCTCGGCAGAGGTTCAGCTAGAAACAACGCCTGTTTGCTCTTCGCGCGTCTCCTTTGATTATGCACAGCAGTGGTGTCCGTATCCTGTCGTAAAGGTCGTAAATGTGCAAGTTATGGGGTATCTTTTGGGCTGTGTTTTCCATCATATCCATCCGTCAACCCAGCCGCTCATCCCACAGCTCCACGACACCCTGGTCGCTGAGCTCGGGCATCAGCCTCACTAGAATCAACTCCAGCACGCTGTACATCAAGTGCTTGTTACAGTAGTCGTCCCCCAGCACCATCAATTGGCCCTCCACCTCGTCCACCATACTCTCTTCCTCAGCACCGTGGCCGCCCGCGTGGCGCTCCCACAGTGGACAGCCAAAGTACACTCGGCCCACCCCCCTCGGCAGCAGCCCCAAAAGAGCCCTAGCGGCCCTGCGGCGGAGAGCACGTAGCTCTGCGGCGGAGGAGGGGGGGGACAGGGAGGACGAGCCAGGGGCGTTGTTGGGAAAGAGGACGCCACGGAGAGTCCGAAGGATGGGCGACAGATGAGACGCCGAGAAGAGGGACTGGATGTGGTGCGAGAGTAGTCTGCCAAAATGGTTAGCACAGTGGCCTCGCGGTGCGGACGGCGCGGCGCGTCAGTTGTGGGTTAGCCAAGAGGCGTGGACGATATGATATGCTGTTGGTCTTGCTTGAGACAAGGGACGAGCCATGTGGAAGCTCCAAGCGGCACGGGCGGGCTGCGGACGATATCTGGCGGCAACGAATCTGACGAGCCGCTTGGCAAGGGTCCCAATGGTGTGTCTGATGCGGGGAACGAGTCGGGACGCGGTGACATGTCCCATACAGAACCGAAGGCTTGGAGCGTGATGAGGTGCTCAGGCGGGCGAGTGAGGTGTGGCATAACACGACCCTATCGAGACCCTCGTTGCAAGCCTTCCCTGCACGTCCAAAGCCACTCAGCGGCCGCGTAAGCGCGACATGTGCCATGCCATTGTCTGCCATGCATTGTGGGCCATGAAGTTGATAAGATGACGAGTCGAACGAGCCGGGGACGAAGGACGAGCCCTAATGAATCCACCAAGGGCATCACCACGGGGCTCCTCATCAGAGCACCCCAGCAGCAGCATCGGGTGGCGCGGCAAAAGGCAGAAGAAACCGAGCATCTCATCAAGTTTGTTGCCCAGGATGAAGCGACCCGCTTTCAAGAAAATGGGCAACCCCTGGTCGAGCCTGGCGCGTAAAATGCGTCTTGGTGGATGACTGGCTTAGGCTGGCACACCAAGTCCATCAATCGGAGGCCAACCAAGGCCAGGCCGTTGGACGCTGTAATTGGCCAGGACGGTTCGAGAACTAGCCAGCTGATCTGGAGAGACGTCGTCTTTCTCGCTCATTCCGCGACGCCTGCTGTTCCGCCACGGCCGACCCTGTCAGGGAAACCCCGAGGGTGTCAGGGATGAGAGGGTAGGATTGGGCTTGGGCCGCTATGGGGACCGGGGGACGCCTTGCAATCCGCCGAGAAGCTCGCTTGAGCTCGGCATGTCCAGTGACTCGGGCACTTTGGACGTGACGAGAGAATGAGGAATGTCCTTCCGAGTGAAGCGGCACGAGACCAAGGAAAGAACGTGCTTCATCTTACCTGTCGAGTGTGCCGTCCAGTCCTGCGACACGCCCTGGGCCATGGGTTGCTCCGAACTGCAGCAAGGATAGGAAGCCGCTGAGCCACGGCATCCTTGAGCTCAACTCGACCAGATTGCCCACGCAGCGCCATGCACAGAATTCCAAAACGGGAACCTTGGCCGTGGTGGCTGCCCCGTGACTTTGGCCTCGACTCCCCGGCTTGGGCTCCGGTATCGCCCTCGCCTTCTCCTCAGCAGGGGTAGTTCTCGGCGGCAAAGACGAGGACATGGCAATCATTCCGACCAACAGGCGGATTGAGGATAGGAAGATGAATGCCAACTGTAGAATAGACAGGAAGAACCCCTGGACCGACCACCCGCGGCATTTTCCCGTGGGCACTCCCAGACTCCGTGGGTGTGAACTGGACACAATCCTCTGGGCTGTCTTGGCCTTCTTTTCTTCCAGGACTCTCGCCAAGATGCAGATGCCCTCGAAGAGAAGCCACGGCTGGGCTGCCTTGTTGCCAATGACGTTACCAATGATGAGCTCCGAAAAGATCTGCCCAACAAGGGCCGTAAGACACGGATTCTCAAGGTCTTCGGTCGGCAGTAAAATGGCCAGCACCGCCTTAACAAGCAGTTGGCGGTAGGCGGTCTCGTTCTCTCGCTGTTCGGCTACCGTCGCTGGGTCCTCCGGCCGGGGCACCGGCGAGAGGAGAGGGAGTGGCCAGAGAGCGTGGTATGCTTCTCGCGGATCGGTCTCAAGTGGAGGCTGCGAGGCGGACAGATGTGCCGCGCGATATGCTTTCCTAGGCTTAGCAGTGGTCCTACGGATGCGGCGATTTCAATCTCACCTGCAACATGCTTATCGAGCACCTCGGGTATCTCGTTCAGAACCAGAGCCTCCAAGTCCAGCTTCCGGACTCTCTGCTCCAACGCTCGTGTACAATGTGCAATGATGTGCAGTATCTCCGCCACAAAAGCCTCGTCCGTCGTGACCTTGCCGTACCAGCTTTGCACAAACTCCTTCAAGGTGATGGCAAGGAAGGCGTATAGCTGGAGGTCGACGTCGTTTCGGCTCGTCAGGGGCGGGAGCAGCTCCTCGATGGGCGGCTGCGCGTCCCGCTGCTTGTCGCCCGACTGCTGAGGGCATAGCGTCCGCCGGATGAGCGCTTGAGTCGCGCGATCAGACAACGGGTCTGTCACGGCCGGGCGATTCGCTCGGCGGTCGGCAGCCGGAGGATTGGACGTCGCGTTCGGGTGCTTGAGGCGCGGCGTGCTGGCTCGAGGAGGCGCCGAAGCAGCGGCGGTGACGGAGGTGGTCATGACCGGCGCGATGAACACCGCAGCGGAACCATGACACACGTCGWGCTGCTGTCGCTGGGGTCTTGTCGTCGTCGAGCTAAGKTTACAGCAGGTCGCCGTTTGGGCCGCAGGTGGCAGCTGCCTGCAGGCGTCGCCGCGCGCCTGTGGACGCTGCAGCGGCTCGAGCCACCTGAACCGTGCACCGCACGTGCATTTATTTGCATTAGCAGCGACGCAGCACCGTCTTCTCAACTGCAAACGTCAAGTTGTGCAAATCTTGCAGCAACGCCAAACCCAGTATAGCACGGCAGGGATTCGTCTGCATGGCATGCATGCACAACAGAAGCATGGGCATGGTTCGTCATCCAAGGTCAAAGTTGAAACTGGTCTATTTGCATCGCGACAGGCCTCATCATACACGCCACTCCTTCTACATGTACAATACAGATACAACTCAATGCCCGTCTCGCCACGGGTGTCATGCACTTTTACGACAGATTTACGGATCTCTTGTCGTCGTCTCGTACCTGCAATCCCAATTAGCCATGCTGTGTCCATGATCGTCACTGGGGCGCTGTTCGAAACACACCTCTTGCCTCGGAACGCCCATACTCCCCAGTTGCCGCAGCTGATGTCCTGAGGATCCATGTCATTCAGATCCCATCGCAGGCTTCGGAAAATGTTCTCTCCAGGCTCCAGTAGCACATCAAACTCGCCTCCAGACTTCTTCTGCACCCACTCGACATCACGCTCAAGGTCGAATTGCGTGTACCCGGTGCTGATGATGGGCACCTTCGTCTCCAGCAGCAGCGGCAACGTCTCCTCCCACTCGTGGCTGCTTGCGGGGTGACCAAGGCCGGGATGGAACAGAACGAAGCAGTCGAAATAGGGATCATAGGGAGCGAAGTGACCCGTCTTGTGAATGGTGTGATAGTAGTCGACAATGGTGCTGATCTTCATCTTGTACCACACACGATCTTCCACGATTATGCCAAACGGGTTTGACGGGGTGCGTTCCGGCAGCGGAAACTCGTCATCTCGGTTGGCCATGCTTTCGGGGCCGATGAAAACCAGATGCAGTCTCGACTCCGGGAACAGGTGCGCCAGTTGTACCCACGCCGCTCGTGGCAACGAGGACTCGGCACGGGCACCTAGAATAAACAATCTAACCGGCGGTGGCTCTGGCCGCAGCTGGTTAACGCCAGTGCCGCGCCCAGTCTTGGGAGGATGCAGATTGTACCTCAAAGCTTTGCCATGTTAGTGATGATGTTCAAGCATCATGAAACTAGTACGTACCACTGAAGCTCTTTAGTCCTTCTACAGTAAGTCGATCTCCGTCCTTGATGCCGTATGGGCTCAGCTCGTGCAGCACGCTGCCAACGGTGATCGGATACGTAAGAAGCCGTGTAATCTGCCTCATGGAACGATCCGAGTTGACGGCCTCGAACTCCCTCGTGTACATAAAGGTGTCCCAATTAGTCATGTTGACCGCCGCCTCGTCCAGCTGCAAGTCCGGCAGATTCGCTTCGTGAAAGACACGGCCAGATCGAAGATCATGATCGTCCTCGTTGATCTGCCGCAAGGTGTCGCAGACTTCCAAGTGCTTGTCGTAATGATCCATCCAATGCTCCTCGCTGCAGTAGACGGGGAAGCCGCAGTCGGGGCATTCGAAATGCACATGCGCAGGGGCCATGTCCCCGCCTGACCCCTCGGCGACTTCGGACTTTGGCGCTACAGTCGGCAGCTTTGTTGGCTTATGATCTGGGTGCGGGCAGTAGGCATGCTGCTTGATGAACGCCGCTCGGCGCCTGAAATCCGGGACTGGAGACGAGGAGAAAGGATGGAACAAGTCATCCTGACCCAGCTTCGGTGATGACGGCTGGGAGGGTCTTTCGGGTGCCGCAGCTTCCATCTTCGAATTCTCGCTTGACGTGAAAGTCCTGGCACTCGAGAAAAGTTCCTTGACGCAAGTCTGGCGGTTTGCGCCCAGCGATATCGACGAGTGAACGGCCCGTGCCGGTGCTTGCGTCCATGGCTTCGCGGGATGTCTGATGACCGTCTGCGAGCGCAGAGATGCAGAACAGCGGCCGCACAGGCTGCGCGCTGCCCTGCGCAACGTTGGCTCCATCATTGAGCGAAAGTCGAGCGAATTCGAGGCTCGACCGGCGTCGTGGATGCAAGCTGTCGAGGTGGGCAGACAATTTCAAGGAGCTCGGGCCACCCCAGCGGAGGAGCCGCATTAATAGTTCTTCCACCACGCCGGCAACTCCGCCAAAACTTTTTGAGCTTCACGCGAAGTGGGCTCTGAGCTTTCCACAACAACACACACAAGACACAACTCAACCCACCTCAGGCATTCGACGCAGCTGAACGACCTCACAGCAATTCAAGCCCCTCAAAGCCGCGCAGGCTTGACTGCGCCCCAGGCAAGGATCATGGCGACCACTTCGAATATGTTCCTTTACTCGCTGACGATCCAGCCGCCAAGCAATGTCGTCCAAGCGGTGCTGGGTCAGTTTGGAACTACGCGAGAGCAGCTCATCGTCACTGCTGCCGGGTCGCAGTTGACGTTGCTGCGGCCTGACGCCACCGTAGGCAAGGTCAACACCGTCTTGACTCAAGACGTCTTTGGGATTATCCGGTCTCTCGCCGCGTTTCGAGTGACGGGCAGCAACAAAGGCATTCCCCCCCTAGCCCAACATATATTAGACATGCCCCCATTGTCTTGACGAGCGTCGCCTTGGGCGCTGTGCGCTTCGCGTTGCCGGGCACAAATGTGACAATAATGGAATCTATGGCTAACTTGAGTTGCTAGACTTCCTCATCATCGCGTCCGACTCCGGACGCATCACCATTGTCGAATACGTACCTAAGCTGAACCGCTTCTCTCGGGTACATATGGAGACATATGGAAAATCGGGTGTGGGAAGAGTGGTCCCTGGAGAGTACCTCGTCTGCGATCCCAAGGGTCGGGCGTTTCTCGTGGCCTCCATCGAGAAGAACAAGCTTGTCTACGTCTTGAACCGCGTCTCAGGCGCTACTGGAGACAACAACCTGGCAGCAGAATTGACGATATCATCTCCTCTCGAAGCCCACAAGCCTGGTGTTCTGGTCATATCCATGGTGGCACTGGACGTGGGATATTCTAATCCCGTCTTCGCGGCCCTTGAAGTCGATTGCACTGAGGTCGACCAGGACGCCACAGGCCAGGCGGCGGAGGAGGTCCAAACCCACCTTGTGTACTATGAGCTGGACCTTGGACTCAACCACGTCGTGCGCAAGTGGTCAGAGCCCGTCGACCCAACGGCCTCAATTCTCTTCCAAGTCCCGGGAGGCACCGACGGCCCCAGTGGCGTGCTGGTCTGTGGACAGGAGAGCGTGACCTACATGCATAGCAACCAAGAGGCTCTGCGCGTTCCGATTCCCCGGCGGAGAGGCCCGACTGAGGACCCATCTCGAAAACGTTCCATCGTCTCTGGCATCATGCACAAGTTGAAGGGCAGTAGTGGCGCCTTCTTCTTCCTTTTGCAGACCGAGGACGGCGACCTCTTCAAAGTCATGGTGGACATGATCAAGGACGACCAGGGCAAGCCCACCGGAGAAGTCAGAAAGATCACCATCAAGTATTTTGATACTGTGCCGGTGGCATCCAACTTGTGCATTCTGAAGAGCGGGTATCTTTACGTTGCCAGTCAATACGGCAACCCCTGCTTCTACCAGTTCGAGAAGCTCGCAGAAGATGACGACGAGTTGGAATTCTCCAGCGAAAACTTCCCCGTGGACCCGCAGGCGGCGTACGATCCTGTCTACTTCTACCCGCGACTGGCGGAAAACATGCGGATGTATCATGATATTCCTTCCATGAACCCTCTCATGGACTGCCAGGTTGCCAACCTGACTGGAGAAGATGTACCTCAGATCTACACGGTCTGCGGGACTGGGGCACGAAGCACGTTCCGGATGCTTAGGCATGGGCTTGATGTCATGTCCATTGTCACGTCCGAGTTGCCTGGCGCCCCAGTGGCGGTCTGGACTCTCAAGCTAAGCCGAGACCAGAAATACGACGCATACATTGTTCTCTCTTTCGGCAACGGATCCCTTATTCTCAGCATTGGCGAGACGGTTGAAGAAGTCAGCGAATCTGGCTTCTTCACCGACGTGCCCACCATCGCGGCGCAGCTTCTCGGCAACAACGGCCTGCTTCAAGTCCACCCGAAAGGCATACGCGTCATTCGCGACGGAAAGCCCGACGACTGGGAGGCGCCCCAGCACCGATCGATTGTTGCTGCTGCTACAAATGCCCAACAAGTCGCCATAGCATTGAGTTCCGGCGAGATCATTTACTTCGAGGCAGACGAAGAGGGCAATTTGAATGAGTTCGAAGATAGGAAGGAGATGACCGGTACGGTCACCTGCCTTAGCTTGGGTGACGTTCCCGAAGGGAGACTCCGCAGCTCGTTCCTTGCTGTTGGCTGCGATGACTGCACCGTTCGCATCCTTAGTTTGGATGCCGATTCCACACTCGAGAACAAGTCGGTCCAAGCCTTGACGGCGGCACCAACATCTCTGGCCATCATGACCATGGATGACTCTTCGTCAGGCGGTTCGACGCTGTATCTGCACATTGGGCTGCATTCGGGAGTCTACCTGCGTACAGTCCTGGACGAGATCTCGGGCGAGTTGACGGATACCCGCCAAAAGTTCTTGGGCCCAAAAGAAGTCAAGCTGTTCCAGCTCACGGTTGAGAAGAAAACTTGCGTGCTTGCCCTCAGCTCGCGACCATGGCTTGGATACCCCGATCCCATAACCAAGAGCTTCGTAATGGTGCCTTTGAACTATCCAGAGCTTCAATGGGGCTGGAACTTCACGAGCGAACAGTGCGAAGTGGGCTTGGTTGCAGTCCATGGGCAGGGCCTGAGGTTAGTGAGCTCCCGATTCCTTTCAGCATTCACATTCCCGCTCTATATGATGATACCAGGATCCTATGCCTAAGGGCTATGAGGTCATTTACGCATTATTTTCCAATTGTTCCTACTGATGAGCACATGCCTTCGCTTTTCATTCTACCCTCTGCAACCGTCTTGGGCGTATCGGGATGCTAACATTCTCAAGTATCCTTTCAATCGACCGACTGGGCGAGACCCTCACCCAGAAATCTGTTCCTCTGACCTACACGCCGAGGAAGCTCATCAAGCACCCAGATCAGCCTGTGTTCTATACCATCGAAGCCGACAACAATACCCTTCCACCGGATCTTCGAGCCCAACTGCTTGCAGACCCGGCAGCGGTAAACGGCGCTGCGAAGGATCTTCCGGCAGCAGTCTTTGGCCACCCAAGGGGCAACCGCCGTTGGGCATCTTGCATCAGCGTCATCGACCCTGTGGATGAAGAGCCGAAAGTATTGCAAACCTTCGATCTAGAAAACAATGAGTCTGCCGTGAGCGCCACCATTGTACCATTTGCCAGCCAAGATGGCGAGAGCTTCCTCATCGTCGGCACCGGAAAGGACATCGTGGTGAATCCTCGAAGTTTCTCAGAGGCTTACATTCACGTGTATCGCCTCCATGACGGCGGTCGAGAGATTGAGTTCGTGCACAAGACGGCAGTCGAAGAGCTGCCCAAGGCGCTGGTGCCATTTCAAGGGAAGCTTTTGGCTGGAATCGGCAAGGTTGTACGGGTGTATGATCTGGGCATGCGACAAATGCTGCGGAAAGCCCAAGCAGAAGCTGCCCCACAGCAGATTGTGTCCCTGAACACCCAGGGGAACCGCATCACCGTCGGCGATGTTCAACAGGGTATCACATTTGTGTCGTATAAACCAGCGACCAATAAGCTGATTCCGTTCGCGGATGATACCATAGCCAGGTGGACGACTTGTACAACCATGGTGGACTACGAATCAGTTGCCGGCGGCGACAAGTTCGGCATCTTTTACATTGTGCGGTGCCCTGCCAAGGCAAGCGGCGAAGCAGATGAAGAGGACTCCGGCATCCATTTGACAAATGCAAGGGAGTATCTGCATGGAACCTCCCACCGACTGGACCTCATGTGCCACTTCTACACCCAGGATATCCCCACCAGCATTTCCAAAATCAGCCTTGTTGTGGGTGGACAAGACGTGCTGATTTGGAGCGGGCTAATGGGCACAATCGGTGTCTTCATTCCGCTCGTCAGTCGAGAGGATGCCGACTTCTTCCAGAGCCTTGAGCAACATCTCCGGACCGAGGACCCACCGTTGGCGGGACGCGACCACTTGATGTACCGCGGCTATTATGCACCTGTCAAGGGCATCATTGATGGCGATCTGTGCGAAAGATACAATCTTCTCTCTAATGACAAGAAAATGATGATAGCTGGAGAGCTGGATCGGTCGGTCCGAGAGATTGAGAGAAAAATCTCTGTAACGCTCCCCATGCCACGACCGCCTTTACAAGGACATGTGCTAACTACCTCACATCAGGATATTCGGACCAGATCTGCCTTTTAACGAAAACCCGGCAAACTCGGGATATACGCGACGCGATGTACGATGCATTACTGTTACAATTTAGAGGGAGTGTGGCGTTAGAGTACTGTATAGGTTCATCAAAGATCCTAGATACGGCCGGAAGCATCCAGCGGCTGGATGCGTGTCACAGCACGTTACATGAAGTAAGAACGTTCGATCCCCATGCTCGAGGATGTCGTTGACAAAGCCTTGTGCGTTTATAGCCCCCGCCAAAACGGGCCTCGGCTCTTGTGCCCCTTCCTGGTCACGCTGTCCTTGCCAAGCTCCTGTCTAGGGTGAGCCTTCTCCCAAGCCTCATCATTGAAGTATGACTCTACGGCAGCTGCGAGGTCATAGCCGGATTGCTCGAGATACAGCAAGGCGACGTCATAGTCTGAGATCTTGCAGGATATCATCAAGCGGCGAATTTTCCCCTTTCGCAGCTCCTCATCCTCGCCACCGACCGGTCTTGGGGACAGACTGATGCCGCCCGTGTAGTACTCGCCGGGAATCAGTAATGTTTTCCGGCCGAGCAACAGGTGGTCGCTGGTAATGTTGTTTGCGCGTCGCAGAGCAGCGGTCGGGACGCCGTATCGAAGGGAGAGCGATGCGATGCTATCGTGGTCATGGTCAAGAAAGTGCAGAGTGTCGTCTGCAATGCTCTTTTCCTGGTCGGCTACGAGAGCCGCCTTTTCGTCGTCGGCTTCGCTCGGTATGGCGATGGCGGTTAGGGAGTATGGTGGTGGTGGAGCGATGGACGTCTGGGCTGTCGTGGCCCAGGTGAACGGGACGGAAGTGAAGGATGGAGGGTCTTTCAGCCTTTGCGACAGAGGGGACGGCTTGGTTGACACCTGGCAGTAAGGGCAGTAGCCTGCAAACCGCCGGTTGCTCTGGATGCTTGTGTCAACGGGGCAGGGAGACGGAGGAGGCAGCACGGGGAGGAGCAACGGCGAACCTGGATGCATTTACCACAGATGACCCGGGCGCAGCACTCTACCCTGCGGTCCTCTGGCAGAGGCTGGATCCTTGGCGTTTGCGGAGAGGACGGGGAGAGGACTGTCGCGCAGGTGCAGCAAGACTCCATATTAAATTGAATGTATGAATGCTTGATGGTTGCCATCTTCACCGAGGCGACTTAGAGATACCTGCACGGCTGACGAGCCCGTGACCAATCACGTCATGGAAGAGCCAATCATTTGAAGCACCAACGCCACTCACACACACACCTCTCCGTAATACATCGTACCTCACCCAGCATACCAGGGTCTAAGGCTTGAGAAGAATACAAAGTACGTTTGGCTGTATTGACTCTGAAGTAAAGCGATGCGTGTGCGAACTGAGCAGGTAAAGTAACCTAGGTAACCAGCCTGTACGAGTAAGTAGTACTTTGCGAAATCGTTATCAGAAAGGATCGCATCAATCGCGATACGTCATTCTCGTTACCTTATTTTTTGTCCACCTCACGTGCCACTACTTTCCCAAACGCTGAATGCCAGCCTTGCGCACCGCTTACCGGTAAACCTTGCTTTTCCAACGACACAAGTCCGTTTGCGACCGCTGCGTCAGGAATCAAAACTGGCAGCTCCAGCAACTACATCAAGTTGATCACGAGACAATCCCGTCACGAGACACACATCCTGCCGCCGGATCGCAAGGCAAGTTCAAGATGAGCAAACCGGGTTTGGCCTTTGGCCTCAACCTGGCAAAAAAGCCCGCCGCAGCGAAACCAACGCCGCCAAAGAGGAAACCAATGTTTGGCGGCGATGGCGATTCCGATGATGACGGCGCAAACGGTTCGGCAAAGGTGGAGGAGATTGGGGGCGATCTCGACCTCGGTTCTGCAGCCTCAGGGCAGATGTCAAGGAAGGGGTTGAAATCGAAAAACTCACTGCCTACACAACCACCGAAATTAAAGGAAAGGGGTCAATCAAGCGCCATGTTTGGAGATCTCTCCAGCTCCCTGTCGTCTCGCAAGAACACTGAAGCAGCCGAAGAACTGGACCCCAGCGTCTACGAATACGATTCGGTGTACGACTCCCTCAAGCCCAAGAAGCAAGCTACGAAAGAGGACGCTGAGCGAAAACCGAAATACATGCAAAGCCTGCTGCAGGCGGCCGAATTACGCAAGCGCGATGCGCTGATTGCCGAAGAGAAGAAGATTGCGCGTGAGCGCGAGGCCGAAGGCGACGAATATGCCGGGAAAGAAAAGTTTGTGACAGAGGCCTACAAGAAGCAACAGGAAGAGAACAAACGGTTGGAAGAAGAAGAGAAGCTGAGGGAAGAAGAAGAGGCCAAGAAGAACAAGGGGGGCGGTATGTCAGCCTTTTACAGGAAACTGCTGGACAAGGACGAAGAGAGACATGCCGAGGCAGTCAAGGCTGCAGAAGAGATGGTAAGAGATGGACCGAAGCCGGATGAAGATGACAACGATGAGGAGGACAAGGACAAGGCTGAGGCGGCGCTGGCCCGAGAGCTCAACGAAAAAGGAGCGTCTGTGGCTGTCAACGAAGACGGTCAGGTTGTCGACAAGCGGCAGCTTCTGAGAGGCGGCCTCAATATCGGCACAAAGAAGAAGGAAGTGGTGCAGCGGGATGCTGACAGACCCAAGGATATTGATCGGCGACAGTTAAACAACAGCGCGCAGGTCAATAGGAAGCAGGCCATGAGGGAGCGCCAGACGCGCATGATGGAGGAGCAGCTGGAGCAGTCGATGAAGCGCTCGAGGGAGACTGAGGAGACGCAACGGCAGGAGGTTGAGCGGGCGGCCAAGAGTCGCAAGACGGAGGGCGAGATCTCGAGCGCAAAGGAGAGATATCTTGCCAGAAAGCGGGCGGCGGAGGAGGCGAAGAGCAAGGGCTTGGCGGAGTAGACGAGGATAGATACCCAGCAATCCGGTGTACAACTGGCCATCTATTGGCTTGATAAGTTGCGATTCAAGCTTTATACTCCTTCATATATATGAACACAGCGACCGTGGGAGACCGATCTAAGTGTCTATCCAGGGTTCCTCCCTTAACGCATCCGAGGTATTGGGACCCCCAGATGCCCCGCGTCCCATCCAATAGTATGAAGCACAACAATATCGTACATCCCATGCAATATTCCGTATTCCTTTCTCGTTTGCGACGCCGTAGAAGCAGGATTTGCCTGGTTACTGGTTGCCCTGCTCCTGTCGTATCCTGTTGATGTAGGCCGAGTTGACCTGGTTCCATGCCGCCATGTACTTTTCCATGCACGTCGTCATGCACGTCTGCTCGCCGCTGGAGAGGGAGCTGCCGGGCTTGGGCACGCACTTGTCGAAACAGTTTTCCTGGAGTTTCTGCGCAGGCGGTTCGTCAGCTATTACTTGTACCTACCCTGGCTGGCAGGGCGGAAGTGTGCATGGTCATACCTCGATGAGGACTCGTGCGTTGGCCAGGTTCGCCTCGGCGAGGACCTGCTTCATGACTGATTGCTTGACCGAGCTGGAGTCCATGGTGGCGGCGTGTGTATCGCGAGTTGTGCCGTCGAGGTGGATGAGTGAGTGCAATCCGTACGAGGGCTCGGGCACAGCTTTGAAAGCCTCGACTCGAGTCGACGGCTTCAACAGTTTCTCCGTACTCGCAGCGCAAGGCTGTGTGGCTTGCCGCGAGGAACGTGTGGCGCTTCGGCCCAACGCCGACAGCACTGGTGCGGATGTGGCGGTGCAACAGGGGGTTTCGACGGCTCAGGAACCCTTTGGCAGCGCGTGGGACGGGAAGAGGACAGCTGTGCGAGCTGCGACTTCCGACGATCCCCTGCCTTGGCCACACCGCAGCTCCTCAGCACTCCCATTCACTACTCCAACCCTTGACCTATACTACTGCTATTCCTAGTCTCCTTGTTTTCTCTGTTCTTTGTTCCGGGTCACGGTCCCCTCGTCCGTTGAGGCACGCCCATCATGCGGCTGCCCTCTGTGTCGGCCGCCCTCCTCGCAGCGCTCGCGTGGACGGTCGACGCCACCGATGGCGACAACTTGAAGAGCATATCGGTCCGTCAAGGCAATGGATTTTCGCGAAGAGGCGTTCGATTGGGGCTAACGATACGACTTGCAAATGCAGCTAAGGACGCATAGCCTGCAACAGGTCGGTCGCGAAACGCTCAGGGCGGGCGGCGCGCACGTGAAGGCACCATGAAGCTGACTGGCATCTATCAACACAGCCTTACCTCGACTCGGACATGCAAAGCCGCTGGTTCGACTTTGGAGGAGACACCATCGTCCGCACAGACTCGTACGTCGTCGACTCGAATTTACGCACGGCGGAGCATGCATGTTGACCCGTTCTTCTAGTTACATCCGCCTGACATCCGACCTCCCCTCGCAATCCGGTTGGCTCTTCTCGCGCGTGCCGCTTACTGCGACCAACTGGGAGGTTGAGGTCGAGTTCAGGATCTCGGGCAAGAACCAGCTCTACGGCGATGGCTTCGCCATGTGGATCACCAAGCAGCGCGGGCAACAAGGCCCCGTGTTCGGCTCGGTGGACAAGTTCGAGGGCCTGGGCATCTTCATCGACACGTACAAGAACAACCGGCCGGGCGTCGTCTTCCCCTACGTCATGGCCATGTTCGGCGACGGGCAGACGACGTACGACAAGACCAACGACGGCAAGGATACGGAGCTGGCCGGCTGCTCCGCACGGGGCATCCGCCACGCGACAGTGCCCACCAAGCTGCGCCTGACGTACATCCAGGACAAGCAGCTGCGCATGGAGCTGCAATACAAGTCCGAGGACGAGTGGCAGCTGTGCTTCGAGACGGAGCAGCCCCCCGCCATCCCCAACATCGCCTACCTCGGCTTCAGCGCCGAGACGGGTGAGCTCAGCGACAACCACGACATCATCTCCGTCTCGGCCAAGAACCTCTACAGCAGCCCCGGCGTGACGGGCAGCACCTCTAACAAGGGCAAGAGCAGCCGCAGCAAGAGCCACCCAGTCAAGGAGGGTGGCAGCTGGACGTGGTTCTTCACCAAGATCTTCCTGTTTGCGATGGCCTGTGGCGGTAGCTACGTCGGCTACACGGCCTACCGGGCGAGGAGCAAGAGTCATCGGTTCTGAGCGTGGCAGTGTGCGAGCTTGACTTATGGGGGGAGGGCCAAGGCTATGGGATAATGGATGAGCTGGGACGGACATCAAAAGCTTGCATGACTGGCAATTTTCCTTTGTGCTGGTGGTTTTGTGTGAGTACGGGAGGGAATCGATAGCTGTGGGATATAGGAGCTTTATGCAAGAGAGGTGAAGACGCCTTTGCTGTTCAATGAGTTCACGATTGCGCCAGTGGAGGGACGCTGTGAGGGGCTAGGAGCAACCAGTTTTGCTGGTTGCGTAAGGCTGATGGAGTATGTTTTATGGTTCAACTTGCCGCCCAATCCGGACTGCAAGTTGTTGGAAGCCAATCTCATCCAGCCAACCCACGGCAATGAATGGGTCAATTGCCGAAGGGTTGTCGACAAGCTCCTTTCGTCCTATTGACGCCAGGTCGGTGTAGGGTAGGGAGTCGAGCACCCGGTATTGGAGTTGGTGATGCCAATATTCGACGGCCAGAGCTCCAGTTTCTCATCCCAGCAACAGATGCAATTGATCTCGGAGCACAGTTGGGTAGGCAGCTGTGGGTATCTATCTGTATTTGCCTGGCCCGAACGGCAAGAAATGACCCAAGCCAGGAGAAGACGGCGGCAGAGGAGGAGAGGAATGTGGAGGTCGGCCGGTCTTCCCAGGCCAACTGGGCCCCCCCACCTTGACCTCGACCCCCGCCCTCATCATCAGCCAGGAGTTCGCCCCAGCAGGTCTGCCGTGACAGATGATCAGCTGGATCGCCGTCTCATAAGCGAGACAGGGTTGATGATCCTAACCAGACAACAGCTTTGGCGGCACCTACGAGCTACTCCGTCTTGCGCAGTTCACGACGCAGGCGCCCCCATTGCCCACAGTTGCAGAAACTGTCACTGTCCATCCTTAGAAGCTTGCTAGGCAAACCGAGCTGCCGAGCTCCAGCTTTATTAGGTTCACAGCCAACAACTCGCTCACACCAAGCCGTGGTGTCGGTCCGGTGCATCCATCGTCGGTCGCAACACACGTCCCTCTCCTCCCGCTTCCCCTCGCACGCATCGATCGATACAACGGCCCCCGCCCATCTGCCACTCGTCGCTCGATCTTGCATCGGCCAATCGCTTCGGCAAGGCGACGTGTGCAATTCTGACCTGCCCGATTCCCTTGACCGGCAGCGCGGACGGACCCACTGGCTGCCATAAGACGACGGACGGCGGCGGCAGCACCACTAACACGCGCCGCATCGCACCGCGGCACTGCTCTGGCTAGGTACGGCGAAGAAGAGCCTGAGGGGACGTTTGGAGAATTGCCTTGTCCCGGATAGAGGGCATCCAGGCGTCGAGTTAGCGAACTGTCGGGGTGAATGCGCTGAGAGCAACCGCTTTGCTCCTCTACGGGCGAAGAGGAGAACGAGGAAGAAGAAGCAATTGACCATTGCACTGCAACTGCAGGGCGCAACAGTGGCAGGCCTTGAAATCGAGGTCGTCTCGCCGTCTCTCAGCTGCCCGCTTGCCCTTGCGCATTATCCTGGAGACGGCGACCGTCGGCGTTGCGCGCGACCGCATCCGATCCCGACCCTCACCACCAATCCGTCATACCGCTCGCACTACTACTCCCGCTCCCCGCTGTCGCTCCGCCTCGCAGGCCTTCTCTTGCGCCTGCGACGAACCAGCGCGACTCGACTTGACTCCCCTTGTCGCTCCCAGCCGCTGCCGTGACATCCCCCCCCGTTCAATTGAACACGCCAACATTGCCTCGTGCTCGTGCCCCCTCTCCGCGTGTTCCTCATGCCTTCACTCGGCGGCTTCCTCAAGAAGAAGCGGACGAGGGATAGCAATCCTGACCCCTCCACGTCGAACCCCACCAGCCCCGTCGCAGCCACGACGTCGTCCAAGCCCTTCGACTCGACCTCGTCGCAGCAGCGATCCTCTGCCTTCTCCTCGGGCTCCCAGCAGCAGGCAGGAACAGCGGCCCAGCCTGGCCCGCCCGCGACGTCGTCGTCTGCCCACGCGCAAGTGCCGGCGGCTGGCCCGGGTCCGACACAGCAGCCGACACAGCAGCAGCAGATGAATCCCGTCGGTGCCCAGCAAGGCGCCTCCTACGCGACGACGCAGCACGATCCGCAGAACCTGCCCACCATCCGCAACCTCATCCACCAGCAGCCTCAGAATGACGGCGCCGCCACCAACAACAACACCAACACCTTCCACCCTCCCTCGCCCTACTCGCTAGGGCACCCGATGAACCATACCCAGAGTGCGAGCCCCGGCACCGACCCGTCTCGCATGCAGCAGCAGCTTGAACAGGCCTACCCGCACCCCCCGACGATGCAGTCGAACCAGCAGCCTGGGGCGCAGCACCCTGACCAGCAGATGCACCAGCAACAGCAGCATCAGCCGCAACACCAACACCAATCCAGTCAAGGGTCGACCCCCCGCGTCACCAAGGGCAAGTACTCGTTGGCTGATTTCGAGGTACTGAGGACGCTCGGCACTGGTAGCTTCGGGCGCGTTCATCTGGTTCAATCGAAGCACAACCAACGGTTCTACGCCGTCAAGGTGCTCAAGAAGGTCCAGGTCGTCAAGATGAAGCAGGTAGAGCACACAAACGACGAGCGCCGCATGCTGAGCGACGTCAAGCATCCCTTCCTCATCACCCTCTGGGGCACGTTTCAGGACTGGAAGAACCTCTATATGGTCATGGACTTTGTCGAGGGCGGCGAACTCTTTTCGCTGCTGCGGAAGTCGGGAGTGAGTTGCACAATGACGATGCTGTCGCCTGTTGTTTCCTCGCGGCGTCCCATGACTGACTGCAGGCTCCCTAGCGTTTCCCGAACCCCGTCGCCAAGTTCTACGCCGCAGAGGCCACGCTGGCGCTCGAGTACCTGCATTCCAAAAACATCATCTACCGAGACCTCAAGCCCGAGAACCTGCTGCTGGACCGGCACGGGCATCTCAAAATCACCGACTTTGGCTTCGCCAAGCGGGTGCCTGACAAAACATGGACCTTGTGCGGCACGCCAGACTATCTTGCCCCCGAGGTGGTCTCTAACAAGGGATACAACAAATCTGTGGACTGGTGAGTGCCCTTCTCTGAGTGAGAGGATGAGAGGAAGCGGGACGCGGCTACATAAGGGCAATCAATGGCTGACCCTGGGCAGGTGGTCTCTTGGCATCCTGATATACGAAATGCTCTGCGGCTACACGCCCTTTTGGGATAGTGGGTCGCCCATGCGGATATATGAAAACATCCTCAAGGGCAAAGTCAAGTATCCGGCATACATCAACGCGGAGGCGCAAAACCTGCTCKAGAGGCTCATCACGGCCGACTTGACCAAGAGGCTGGGCAATTTGTACGGGGGCTCGCAAGACGTCAAGAGCCATCCCTGGTTCGCAGAAGTGACGTGGGATAGACTGGCGCGCAAGGATATCGACGCCCCTTACACCCCTCCCGTCAAGGCCGGCTCGGGGGATGCAAGCCAGTTTGACAGATACCCTGAGGACCCAGAGAAGTACGGGACTACTGGAGGATCTGACGAGTGAGTAGATGTCGGAGGTTCCTTGGCTGATGGTTGACGACTGACATGGGGTCTAGGTTCGGGCACCTGTTTACGGAGTTTTGATGAGGCTGCTACTTGTGCAGAGCTTTTGGTGACATGAAATCCCTGCACGATGAAGTGGACGGTTCGGCACGACACAGGTGAATGAGGCAAAGGCAACTGGGTTGGGTGGATCACTGGGCCCGTCAGACGCACAAGGGCAAAAGCGAGCAAGGGTCGCATGGAACGAATGGATGTCAAAAGGAGCTGGGGTCGAACCTAGGAAAGCACTGTCTTTAGCCTCTCTGGTTGTAACAAACAACAGACAATACGAAGCACCCTGTATGTTCATGCCCACCACGGCCGGCAGCCTTGGGTCGTTTACGGCGAGCAATGCCAGCCAAGCTTTGAGGCTCAACGGGACACGAGGGGGCGGGGCAGCGGATGGGGCTGGCCAGTGGCAGCCGCAGCAATTGGGCCGCCTCGGTGGACACCGGCCCTGTGGGAATCACGAGGCTGGGAGAGGGAACCGACAGAGGGACGGAGTACTCCGTCCCTCCCTGTGCTCGCTTCTGCAGGTGCCGCAGCTCGCAATTTACAAATCTTCATCATCCAGAGGCAGAGGAGAATTTGCCGGGACGCTCGACTCTGCGCTGCCTGCTCTGCTTCAAGCCAAGATGGACGACTACATGTTCCAGTTCTACATCGACGAGTGTCGGGTGGTGGACGAGGCGACGAGCTATGTTGAGATATTCAACTACTCGGTGGGTACTCTCGTCAATTGGTGGGCTGGAGAGCGAGAGCCGTTGGATTGCTAACGCGCGGCATGCCTGTGCGCTAGGATCCGTCCTACAACTCGTGCGAGGAGCATCCGCTGACGGAGGATGAGTTTGACAACTTTTTGCACCAGAGGGTGATTTGACACCCACGGCCAACGCCCCGTCCCTGTCGCTGACATGTACGACAGGGTGCGTTTTCGCCGCCACACAAGATGGGTGAGGGCACGGAGCTGCTGAGCGGGATACGGCTCGTGTAAGTTGCTGGGCTTCGACATGGAGACGGGGCAGCTGACCCTCCCGCCAAGTGTCCAGAAGAATGCCCAGGAAAAAGACACCTTTACGCCCAAGGTCATCTCCTTGCCCAAGGACTCGTACGAGAAGATGGTCAGGGTGCTCAAGCTGCCGTTTCGGGCCATTGAGACGACGGCTGTCGTGGGGCCCTTCTTCTGGTGCGCCTATGATCAGGACGACGACGACCCTCATCTGCGTAAGTTCCATGTGCCTTTCATAACACCGACTAACCGGCTTTCTTAGAAATCGTCCATCGCAAGTCCGATGTCCGCAAAAGGGGTAGGACCCGCGGCTGCGAGATGATGCTCTCCCACTCCTTCAGGACCAACATCACCACCGGCTACGTCAAGGGCACGCCGAGTTCCGACATCGTCCGCGCGCTGGACCACGTGCGCGCGTGCGCCGCGCAGGTCGGCCACCCGATGCTGCTGCCCATCGTCGTCTTCTCGTACGACCTGTCGCCAGCCAACGACCAGAAGCAGCGCGACGCACGCGACTGGCTGCGGCGGCTGGAGAGCGCCGTCAGCCTGCGCAACGAGGTGGAGGAGCACGAGCAGTACTTCCAGGACGGGCTGCTCGAGGTCGACGGCCTGAGCAGGGACCTGGTTGAGTGCCACGGGCACGTCATGTGGAAGCGCCCGCAGGCGTACTGGGCGCTCGCCCGAGAGATGGAGTGCGCCATGGAGAAGTTCCGCGTGAAGTGGTCGGCGCACGAGGGCCTGGGCGAGCACTTGGCTGAGCGGCAAAGGGCGCACCGCAAGGAGATTGACAAGATACACAGGAGCATGCTGGCGCGGCTGGAGTTTTACAAGGTGAAGCTCAAGGGGCTGGAAAATTACATCCACACCACGCTGGAGCGCTTGAACGTGCAGCGGCGGGCGGTAAGTTGGCGCATCGCCTCGTCTCATGGCGTTGGGCATTGTGTCGCTTTGGACCCGTTGCTGACTGAGAGCCTGCAGCTGTACAACATCATGTCCCAGAGGGAGGCCCGGCTGAATCTCGAGATTGCGGGCGAGCAACGGCGCATCGCCCACGCCAGCAAGCGCGACAGCACTGCCATGAAGACAATCTCCCTCATGGGCGCCCTCTTCCTGCCGGGCACGTACCTCGCCTCCGTCTTTAGCATGACCTTTTTCAACTTCCAAGGCGGTGCGTCCCCCCCTTCCTCTTTCCTCACTTCACGACGCCGCAAGAAGCACATATGATCTCTGACTCAGCGTCAACAGGCGGCAACCCCATGGTTGCGTCCCAGCTGTGGATCTACTTCGTTGTCACAATCCCCCTCACCGCCGCCATTGTCGGCTTCTGGTGGTGGTTCGACCGCCGGCGCGAGGCGCGGTACGCCCGCGACGACGAGGACCTGGAGAAGAACATTGACAGGATGGAAAAGGACATCATGTTCCACCTGCGCAAGCGCACCATGAGCAAGGCGAATACGTGGAACACCCTCAGCTCGCCGCCGCCGCCGTAGCGCCCCGGCAATCGGCAGCGTTTCAGCATGGCAACCCTCGGCGTAAATACGCACAGTGGCTGGGGAGACATTCTTCAAGACAAAAAGAGGAAGAGGAGAAGGAGGGATTTGGTTCGTGTATAGGCCATGCCACGTTACGACTTACGACTTACGAACGGATACAACGCCCCAGTACAGGCCTGTCATTACATGTCGAATGCAGAATAAAGCTGCGTTTTTCAGACAACAGGTTCAAGCGTGAAGCGCTGATATAAAACTAAACAAGTACGGTAGCAAAGTGCTAACACAAGGGTCAAATCTATTGCATGCCAGTCTTCCCTCCAACGCCAGAGCGATGCAGCATCAAAGTCAGCAGGCCTTTCCTTTCCATCCAAAGTCCGAGCACGAAGAACCCCACGACGCGTCTCATATGTGAATCTGTCCACTGCCGCCAGCGCCGCCGAACCACCTCCTGATGTCCGAGTCGTTGCGTCCGCCGCTCAGGCGTTGCTCATCGTCCGCGCCCATCCACTTGGGCTTCTTGATGCCCTGGCCGATATCCTGCTGCCACTTGGGCGTCTCTATCGTGTCAATGGTGTTTTTCATGCGGTGGCCGATGATCTGGAAGATGTTATCGTCCTCGGGTGGTTCGTCTGAATACGGCACGTGGGAGGATTGGCCTGCCCCGCGGGGGTCGACCGAGGAGCGGATGGGGGAGCGCGCGCGAGAGGCGCCAGAGTCCCTGGCGGAAGGGATGGACAGCACGGGGACTGAGCGGCTAGCAGCGTTGCCATTTGCTGTCAACCTGGCGATTGCGTCCTCACGCCGTCGGAGGAGCGAGTTTCCGCCTAGTTCCCGCTCTATGAGATCTCGGCCTTCGCGCCAGGACCCGGTGCCGTAGTTGGATGGGTTCTCCTCGTCATCGTCGATGATGTCGATGCCGACAAACAGTCGCTTGACTTTGCCATACAATCCAAAGAGGGTAGCAATGACAGGGATCAAGAGGACTATCGGGAAAATATCGTCGAACCACCGCCCCAAATAGGTGAWATCAATCAATCTTCCGAGGAAGTCGTAAAACGTCGTTTTGGTGTAGACTTCGGAGGTGAGGAATGTCATAAAGTTGTAGGACAAAGGAATGCAGAGCTTAGCCACCTGCGTAGCATACCAAAAGGCCGATTCATAGGCCGTGTTGCGCTTCACCAGTGCGCGGCCTCGCCAGACCTTGACTTCTGTCATGGAGATCAACGCGGCGGCACACATGTAGCAGATCCAAAAGGCCGATATCATCTGGCCCGCGAACCCGACTTGCGCCTTGTCACCGACCCAGTGGTGAATGACGCTCAGACGAATGACGGACAGCTTCGGAAACGGAAACTTGACCAACTCGGACCACACGATGCAGGCAGACGCGAGGGCCAGGAAGGCCCCCAACACCAGTCGGGCGTACGGCATGATGTGGTAATAGCAAAGATGTCGTGTATATGGCGTTAATATGTTTGTCTTGTCCCAGAAGCCGGCATGCGGCGACACTTGGCCAAAGTCGAGTTTCTTCGAGGCAGCAGAGTCTAAAATGGCCTGCATCTCAGAAGCCTCATGCACCAAGCGATTCCATTCGTCGACGTATCGAGACCTGGCATGGCGTGCGCGAACGAGCTTTCGGGTCAGATCGGCTAAGTACTTGTCGGTGATGACGGTCGGAATAATTCGATCGTGTGAGCCTGTGTCGTGAACAGCAGACGGGGGCTGGTTGGGCGGAATGTTGGCCAGCTCTTGCAGTTCCTCTATCCAATCCCGAAAGTCCATTGCGCTGCCCGTCTTTCGTCTACCAAGCCCGGACACCTGGGCCTCAATTTCTTCGAGGGTGATGAGGGAATCTTGCATTTCCTCGTGAGCTTTGGGTGCCCTGGCCTGTAGCCGCCGTAATCTCCCGCTGATACTGGCGCTGCGAATCAAGCGCCTCGGAATCGATACCAGCCCGTGGCCCATCAGGTAGATGGCAAGAAATAGGCCCCAGCAGTAGGCGAGAGCCATGATAAGGGCCTTCAGCGACTCGAATGTGAGCTTGTATACGATTGCGACGTAGACGATGCCGACGACGGCGACGCTGCCAACCGTGGCGTAGAATTGCGCATTTCCTCGCAGCGAGTATTTGAGTTTGCCCTTGGGGTCGCGATAGCCGGCGTCGGAGTATTCGGCAAGAATTGGGAGAATAAACCTATCAAGGCGGAGTTAGGGGTCAGCAGACAGCAGGCAGAGGATGTATGCGGTGCGCACCAAGTCAAGGCAAACGTCAGCCAATATGTAACCCTCCACGACACCAGCACCACGCGCGCCGGGAGCCAGATGCCCCGCGAAGCTTCATCATCGGTTCTCGCGCTTGATGCTAGATCTATAGGCACGAGTAGGATGACTATCGACGGGAGCCACAGGGCGAAGAAGATGGGGACGAGGTAGAATGCCGGAGTCGTCCGCAGTGGGAGGTAGTGGCGCAAGATCAGGAGAACCACCAGGGATATTACGAGAAGCGCAAAGATGGAGAATATCGTCGAGCCGACCGGCGCCGCAGCGCTCATAGCGTGAGACATGGTGAGCTGTCGACGGCAGAAGTCATTCGCGCTCTGTCGAGTAGACGCCGTATGCAGTGCTGCAGGCAGAAGAGTTGACGACGCTGTCTTCTTCGGACCCGGGCTTCGAGATCGCCGTTGCATGTCTCATGACGCAATCTCGCGGCAAGCGCGGCCGCCGGTTGGTGCCTCATTTGTGGGGCAGAACTCTGGCCCTTAATTGAGTCGCGTGGACGCAAGTCGAAACGCGGCAGCTTTGCGCGCAAGCGCGTTTCCCAGTGCAACCGAACCTGAACAGCGCTGGGGTTCTGAAATCAAGTTCCTTGGGCAGCCGCATTTGTGTTCCTTTCATAACAAACTCTCGCTACAGGTTGGACGCTTTCCAACCGTTGCAACCGCTGCAGCCATGGCTGTGCCCGACATCGAAGAGTGTATGCAGCGCCCTTCCTCGTCGCATCGCCGAAGCTGACAGACGAAAAAGGGTTCGCGAACGCGAACGAGGCGCTCTCGATAAGCCTCGTCTCCCCGACGTCGTCCGGAGTCAAGCCTGTGGCCACTTTCCACCCGAAGTTCACGTACCCGATCTTTGGCGACGATGAAAAGATCTTCGGATACAAGGACCTGAAGATCAGCCTGCGCTTCCGCGCAAATGACATGCGACCGCATCTGAAAACCTCGTATGGCAAGAAGCTGAAGCCGTCGCCTGGTGTTGACGAGCCCATCAACGTGGCAGCGGTGCTGGAAGAGGGCAGACATCTGCCAAAAGGTTTGCATTGCCCGGCACACTCCGTCTAACATAGAGCCGCCATCACTAACATCGCCAAGTTGCCTTTGTCCAAGGATCGGACTTTGAGCACAGCTCAACGCAGCTCGGTGATAACTGGACGCCGCCCGGTGCCCTCCACGCGACCATCGACGCCGCAGGCGAGCGGTATGAGATCTGGAGAGGCAACCTCGCAGACGCGGCCGTGAAGCAACTGAACAGCCGCGTCCAGATTCTGGTGCCGCTTTTCATCGAGGGAGGATCCTACATCGGACGGAACCCCGAGTCGGATTCGCCCGAGCTGGACCTCTCGGATGCAGACCGGTGGACGGTTTTCTTCCTCTACAAGACGCAAAAGTCTACCGAGGACCCGGAGAAGACGTCGTATGTCTTTGTTGGCTATTCGACCGTCTATCGATTCTACTACTTCCAGCGCCCTACGCCACCCGCGTCCCCCAGAGATGACTGGGAGCTGCCCAAAGGCGACTTGGACCTGTCGGCGCTCCCCTGCAGAACGAGACTCTCGCAGTTCGTCATATTGCCACCATTCCAGGGCAAGGGCAATGGACATCGACTTTACAAGACTATGTTCGACTACTATCACAAGCACCCCCAAACTCATGAATTCACCGTGGAGAATCCCAACGAGTCGTTTGACGACCTTCGAGACATTTGTGATCTGTCATTCCTACGCACTGTCCCCGAGTTCAAGGCGCTCCATTTGGACACCACCGTCTCGATACCGGACTCTGGCGTCATCCCCCCTCTGATTGTCGGCGGTGACGCTCTCGATGAGATACGACACAAGGCAAAGATTGCCCCTCGACAATTTGCGCGAGTACTCGAGATGTACCTAATGTCCCAGTTGCCTGCGTCGGTTCGACCTTCTCTGGATCTGGACAGCGTTGTGCCAGCGCCAACCAAAGCAGATAATCATCAAGAGAGGGTATGGCAGTTGATTGTCAAGCAACGGCTGTATCGACACAACAAGGACGCGCTCTCGCAGATCGAGCCATCCGAGCGCATTGAGAAGCTGCGGGAGACTCTCACTGGTGTGGAGTTGGAGTATGCCCGAATAATGGCGGCTCATGACCGGGCCATGGAGCACTCAACGGCGCAGCCGCAACTGCAGTCGAATGGGAAGCGGAAGCTAGATGAAACCGAGAGCGACCCTCCTAGCAAGAAGGCCAGGGCGAAGGATGCGTGAACGGGGGAAGTTTCTGGAGGACATGGCTTTTCGAAGAAAAAAGAAAAATTTTGGTGGTAGTCAGGCGTTTGGGGTTGTAAAGGATTACGTGTAAGGAGTTTTGTATTGTCTATATCTCTAGGACCTTGGTTTCTCCATAACCCTTCGTGCCATTCGTGATGCAGAGGACCCGGCCTATCATAGTCCGTGCCCTCTGATGTCTCTTCGTGAAGACATTTCGCGTTTCGCGCCTTATACTGGCGGCTACTAAAACGATCCTATTTGATCTAGTCTTGTTGAGAGGGTGTGTTGAATCTGGTTCCGTTGACATTCTTGACGCCCTGACCGAGCTGGCTGGCGACGCAGGTGGCTTCACGCATGGCCCGGGAAATAGTTCCGCGAACTCGTCCCTCCTCAAGAACAAGCAGGCCTCCGATGGTGCATCCGCCCGGCGTGCAGACCTTCTCCCTCAGGATAGCAGGGTGCTCTCCAGACTGGACCAGGCCCGTGGTTCCTCGCATGGCTTGAGTGGCCATTCGCTGCGCGTCAGCACGGGGAACACCCATGGCAACCGCACCGTCGATGGCAGCCTCGAGCATCAGAGCAAACATTGCAGGACCGGATCCACACAAAGCAGTAGAAGCGTCCATGGTGTTCGTCGGAAGGTAGACGACGTCACCGATGCGCTTGAAGATCCAAGTCACAAGGGTCTTGGTCGTAGGAGTCAGAGGAGGGTTGGGGATGCCGATGACGGTCATGGACTCGCGGATGAGAGCGGCAGTGTTGCACATGGCTCGAATGACTCTGCATCGGCCATCCTCCGCGGGGTCTGTGGACGGGACCTTGCCGTAAAGCGCCTCCTCCATGTGCTCGACCGTGATGCCGGCGCAGACGCTGATGAGCAGCTTGCCGTGCAGCGCCTCGGCCATGCCGGGCTGGCCCAGAACATCCTTGACCATGTACGGCTTGCAGGCCAAGAGGACGACCTGGGACTGCTGGACGGAGGACAGGTTCTCGTTCTGGACAACCTTGAAGATCGAGGAGTGCTCCCACAGCGCGGCCTTGACCCTCTTGGCGCTCTCGGCACTGCGTACGCAGCCAATGAAACGGGATGGCAGGGCCGGGGGCAGTTCCTCTGAGGGTGTTGAGGTGCCGGATGTCGGCGTCTGGAGGGGCTTGGGGCCGTTCAGCTCAGAGAGGGAAGTGAGGATGCCGTTGAGGATGGCGATGCCCATGGTGCCTGTGAAATGATGTCATAAGCTCCTGTCTTGCGAAAACATACATGCTTTGCACTTACCACAGCCCAGGACGGCCATTGTGAGGTCCGAAGACGAGGATCCATGGTGGTGGAGGGAGAGCATCGTGAGGTATGACGTATGGATGCCTCAAAAAATAGGTGAGAGAATAGTATATCGCTCTTACGTTGATTGTAAGGCAATCGTGAATCGAAGTTGCGAAGTTGTTGACAAGTGGTTGATGAAATTTAATAACACCAAATATCAAGATAGATGTTTGGTTGGAAGGATACTTAGCCGATGATATCCTGCTGCCCAAGTGGTCGAGAGATTTTCTTGTGTTCTGGCGGGGATTTCCGGAGCTTTACCGTGGGCTCTCACCTGCGGCTGCTCACCGAGAACGCGACCCTCACCGAGATCCACGTCTGCCCAGCACACGCCGTTCACCTGCCTACGGGTCAAGCTTCTGGAAAGCATCGCATCACACTAAATCACGGCCCGCACAAGCCCCCGTCAAAGGGAGCGAAAGCCGAAGCAATGGCAGACCCGTTTGAAGTCCGTATGCGCTTCAGCTCGCAGCTCCAGCATCTCAACGCCTCGGTAAATTCTGCACAAAAGGCGGCTCAGTATGCCTTGAAATACAAAGACATGGATGAGGACCTGCACTCCTGTATCCTGGAGCAGGTGGAGCGCGTATGAAGCACCTGACACCACATAGAAAGCGATGTCTTGCTGAACAGGGCCGCAGAACAACATGAACACGCGGGCAAACATCATGTATTTCATCGAGCATTTCCTGGACCTGGCCAAGGAGGGGCACGCCGACTATATACGCATGATGCAGCGCGACATCATCCGCGTTGTAGATGCCGTTGCTCCCGATGATGGATCCGGTGCGGCAAATGTCAAGATTGTCCGCAAGGCGAGTGGACTCCTCTCTTGGAGGGCATGCACCTGTTCCAGCTGCGTGTCATCGCACCTGTCGAAGCTCTCATCTGACCGTATCCACAGGTTTTGCAAGGTCTCCAAGGAAAGGGGCATCTGGAATCTCAGGCTGTCAGCCAAATAGAGGACGTGCTCAAGGAGCGGGAAACCAACGACGACGACCTGGGCCTCAACTCTTCTCCCGTCGGCGATGTCGAAATGGTGGACAGGCCTCCATCGCAGGCGACCCCGAAGCCTGGCAGCAAACGACCTGCGCCGCATAGACTCGACAAGCGGCAGATAGAGCAGCGCATCGAGGAAGATCGGGAGCGGCACAAGCGGGAGCGGGAGAGCATCTGGGCGACCCCAAAGGGCGAAGACGCCGAGATGAACAAACTCTGGGAGGAGACGAGCGATTTTGGAGAGGACGACGATCGCTTGTTGACCGAGGAGGCGGAAGACTTTGGCAAGGAAATGGCGATGCAAAAATGTCCTCATAAACGGGCTACCAACGGGGACCGTCACTGAGTCTGCACACTAGCATTGGTTAGTAGCATTTGGCGGCGTCTCGGCGTTCTGTTTAGGGTTTGTCTGTATGAGGGTTGGAGGACCATCGAGATACCCATGTATATTTCATGCCAGTCGAATCTGGTAAGAAATGCTGGCTGTGCGGCCGTCCATCAATGTCGATGATGATTGTCGACACGCCAGTCCACGATTAATGTGGAACCCATAGTGATTGAGGAATCTTGTTTCCATTTGGAGACGGTAAGTCTTGTTAGATACTAGTACACATGGTTTTGTACATGCAGGCAGCCCTTTATCGTGTCATCCAGCTCAGTTCCGCAGCCCCTTGCGTACCCCGTTACTCCATCGCCACGGTGGCGCCCAGCTCCTTCATCGTGGCAATAATCTTCTCGGCCTCCTCCTTGGGGACGTTCTCCTTCATCATCTTGGGTGCGCTCTCGACGAACTTCTTGCTGTCCACCAAACTCAAGCCCAGCATGCCCTTGACCTCCTTGATGATCTTGGCCTTGGCGGCGGCGTCGAAGGCTTGCAGCTTCAGGGTGAAGAGCGTCTTCTCGGCGGCGGCTGGGGCAGCTTCCTCAGCCTCCTCGGCGGCTGGTGCGGCGGCAGGAGCTGCGGCGAAACCGCCAATCGGCATATCGGGGATATTGAGCTTGCTCTGTCCAGGGCGGTTAGTCGCCATCAGAAGCCTCAATTGAGTTTCATAACCGCATCACAAACCTTTAGGCTGGAGACGAGATCCGCAGTCTCTAGCAGCGTCAGCTGGCTGATCTGGTCGACGATCTCGGCAATCTTGGGGTTCGCCGCAGAGGCGTCGGTCGAGTTGAACCGTCTCGAGGACGCGACGCGGAGCGTCTGTGCGGAGGCTCTGGCAGAGCTGGCGGAGCGCAATTGGCGAGCGCAGCTTCGCACCGCGTACCGGCAAGACATGGCCATGGCTGCTGATGTGGTTGGGGCTGGGATGGCTCAGATACGTCGTCGGGGATCAGTCGCGTGCGGTGTTCAAGGAGCGTCCTGAAGTTTTCGAGCTTCGCTGCGCTGTGGGAGCGCAGCGCGCTGATTGGTCCGGAAATTTGTAGCACCACCGCCGACCGCTGGCTCACCATCCCTGCACGCTCAAGAAAAAAAAGTATCAGTGCAAGCGCAGGTGAGTTGAAGAAAGTCAACAGCAGCGGGGAGAGAAAATCAGTCGACACAGGCGCAATCATGACCATGATTGACGTCTCACGGCAGAGGAGGACGCTCCTGCAGGACGCGGCCGTGCTGGATCATCTGCCTCCGGATTTACCCGAAATTATCCGGAATTCTTCGTCGACGAGTCTGCTCGATGCTGTCTCACAGGCGGCGCTCAGTCCGCCACTTACAGAACGAATCTTTGTGCACTTCGAGAATGTGTTTCCCGACCTTTGCGCACGATGGATTCTCAATGACGGGACTGGAGCACGGCAAATACGGATCGCGGCCGCTTTTGCGAGAGTACTACCGTTTGCGCCGTATCTTTCAAACTTTCTCAGATGTTCTGCCCAGACATCAACGTCCGTGAATCAGCCGCCTTCCCTGCAACTATTACTTCCCTCGATTGATGAAGCATTGTCGTCCGGCTTGAACGCAGACAGCCTGCTGGAAGGGCTTGTTACGACATGGAGGCTGTTGAGCTTTGACTCGCGGACCTTCCGCCCCTTGGCTGCGCCGTCATATATGCAGAGCCTGTTCACGCATGAGAGCAGGGCTGTCAGATACGTCGCGATTCGAATCTTCAGTCGACTGCTTCACGCATCAGACCTCAAACTGGAGACCCTCATTAATGAGCATGTTGGAAAAGAAGACGCCATCATTGCCGATTTGGACGGCACGTCGGTAGACTATGGCTTCTTGACGTTGCACGAGCACGCCAGGGCCCAGAGACTTGTCGCGCTGCGAGAGCAGGTGAAGCAGGATGATCGCGATCATGATCGAAGGCCTTACCATCAGAGTCTTACCCCATACGTTGTCCCTTATGGAGAAATCGTCCTCCCACGACCACACGGCCCCATTGGCGACCCGTCGAGTTTAGTCATGACGGCAACGACGACGAAGAACCTCGAGAACCTCGCCTCGATGATTCGACAGCCAGATCCGATCCTTCTTCATGGCCTGCCGGGAGTCGGCAAAACTGCATTGGTCCACGAGATCGCCCGCCAACTCGGCATGTACTCGAGCATGGTTACCCTGCATCTGAACGAGCAGACAGACGCCAAGATGCTTGTTGGCCTGTACTCAACAGACTCCAAACCTGGTAGCTTCCAATGGCGCGCAGGCGTGCTGACCACGGCGGTGAAAGAGGGAAGATGGGTACTGGTGGAGGACCTTGACCGAGCACCGACCGAGGTCCTGAGCACTTTGCTACCTCTTATAGAGCGGGGTGAGCTTCTCATACCTAGCCGTGGAGAGAGAATACGCGCCGCAAACAGTTTCCGTCTCTTTGCGACAGTTCGGACGTCTCGAGGCATGAATGGCCGAAAAAACCTGCCGAGTCTCGTGGGCATGCGGTTTTGGCAGTCTCTCTACACCGAAACCCTCACTCAACCGGAGTTGGAAAAGGTCGTTCTGCAAACCTACCCGATGCTGCAAAAGTTCGTTCCCGGTATTCTCGCAGTCCATGGACGACTTTCCCAGCTGAACGGTAATCCTGCCCTCATGTCTCGTGGGCGCAGCGTTATGGATCGCCAAATGAACTTGAGAGATCTTCTCAAATGGTGTCGCCGGCTGAGAGAATGTCTCCTAACGGCGGGATCGACGTCAGGCGTTGAACCTATCAGTGAAACCACTCGAGACTGGATGTTCATGGAAGCACTGGACTGTTTCGTGGGGAGCTGTCCTGACGTTGAACTAGGAAAGCACCTTGTTTACGCCATCGCTGAAGAGATGCACATGTCCAAAGATCGGGCGGACCACTACCTGTCTGCCAATATACCCCCTTTGGAAGAGAGCGATCTCATGTTCAGCATTGGACGAGCCCAACTTCGGAAGAAGAAGCTGTCGAATCGTCTGCAGAAGTCGAAGCGGCCGTTTGCCAGCACCGCTCACGCAAAGAAACTGCTGGAACAAATCGCCGTGGCAGTCAAGCTGCAGGAGCCTGTGTTGCTTGTTGGTGAAACCGGTATCGGTAAAACGACCGTGGTCCAGCAACTTGCCCAATCTCTGGGACACAAGCTCATCGCCGTGAATCTGTCACAACAGAGCGAAGTTGGGGACTTGCTTGGTGGCTTCAAGCCTGTCAATGTGCGAAGCCTAGCAGTACCCCTGAAGGAGGAGTTTGAGGACCTGTTCGCGGCAACAGGTATCTCTACCTCCAAGAATCAGAAATACCTGGAACAAGTCGGCAAATGCTTGGCCAAGGGACAATGGTCGAAGTTGTCGAAACTGTGGAAGGAGGCACCCAAGATGTTCGTCAAGATCATAACGGAGCTGGAGCGGATGCACTCGGAATCCAGAGACGAGGATGCACAGCCAACGAAACGCCGGAAGACGCAGTCAAAGTTGCAGACACTGTCTGAACTGCGGCCACGGTGGGACTCTTTTGCTCGCAATCTGGAGCAATTCGATGTACAGATATCTGGAGGGTCTGGAGCCTTTGCATTTTCCTTTGTGGAGGGCAATCTCGTGAAAGCCGTCCGCAACGGCGACTGGGTTCTTCTGGATGAAATCAACCTTGCCTCCACTGACACGCTGGAAAGCATCGCGGATCTTTTGACGGGACCCGACGAACGGCCGTCAATCTTGCTTTCGGAAACGGGCGAGATTGAGAAGATCGTGGCGCATCCCGACTTTCGCATCTTCGGCGCAATGAATCCCGCCACTGATATTGGCAAAAGGGACTTGCCAATCGGCATTAGGTCACGATTTACGGAACTCTACGTCAAGAGCCCGGACACGGACCTTAAAGATCTGCTCACCATCATCAAGACTTATATGGGGAGCACTAGCACCAAGAATGACCAAGCAGCGGACGACATTGCACGTTTGTACCTCAACACGAAGCGTATGGCAGAGGAGAAGCGGCTTGTTGATGGTGCAAATGAGGTTCCTCATTTCAGTTTGCGGACACTGACCCGAGTGCTGAGCTACGTCAACACGATTGCGCCGCTATACGGTGTGCGGCGAGCCCTGTATGAGGGATTCTCGATGGGGTTCCTGACTTTATTGGATCGCAATTCCGAAAAGATGCTCCTCCCGCTCATCTACCATCACCTACTCGACAAGCATGGAGACTCACAATCGCTCCTATCGCATGCACCGAAGCATCCCAGTGATGGCAGACGCTATGTCAAGTTTCAGAACCAGAATCGAGATCGGCAATACTGGCTCTTCCAAGGCGAGGAGACTCCCATTGACAGGGACGACTACATCATCACTCCGTACGTGGAGCGAAACCTCTTGAACCTAGTTCGGGCAACATCAACCAGACGATTCCCGATCCTGATTCAAGGACCGACGTCTGTAGGCAAAACGAGTATGATTGAGTACTTGGCCAACTTCACCGGCAACAAGTTTGTGCGAATCAACAACCACGAGCACACCGACCTCCAAGAGTACTTGGGTACATATGTATCCGGACCAGACGGGAAACTTCGATTCCAGGAGGGTATCCTCGTCCAGGCCATGCGGCAGGGTCATTGGATCGTGCTGGATGAACTCAATTTAGCGCCGACTGATGTTCTGGAGGCCTTGAACCGCCTCCTGGATGATATTCGCGAGCTCCTCATCCCAGAAACCCAAGAAGTTGTCAGACCTCATGAGAACTTCATCTTGTTTGCGACTCAGAACCCACCCGGTCTCTATGGTGGCCGAAAGGTGCTTTCAAGAGCATTTCGAAACAGATTCCTGGAGCTGCATTTCGATGACATTCCTGAAGATGAATTGGAGTATATCCTCCAACAGCGCAGTCGCAATACATCGCCCCCAGATTGCCGACGAATTGTGGCTGTGTATAAAGAGCTCTCCAGGCTTCGTCAAACCAGCAGACTTTTCGAGCAAAAGGACAGCTTTGCAACGCTGCGAGACTTGTTCCGATGGGCCCTCAGAGATGCCGAGACGAGGGAAGAGATCGCGTCCCATGGATTTATGTTGCTGGCGGAAAGAGTTCGAGACGGAGAGGAACGCCTGGCAGTCAGAGAGATCATTGAGAAGGTGTTCAAAGTCAAACTCAACCCCCAGGAGATCTACTCTGCCGAGGTCGCCCCAGAACTCAAGCATTTTACCCGACAACAAAACGCCCAGGGCGTGGTCTGGACTCATGCCATGCGACGACTGTATGTCCTGGTGTCTCGAGCGCTTCGAAACAATGAGCCCGTTCTCCTCGTTGGCGAGACGGGCTGTGGAAAAACTACTGTTTGCCAGTTGCTCGCCTAGGCCCTTCACAAAGAGTTGCACATCGTCAACGCTCATCAAAATACCGAGACCGGAGATCTGATAGGCTCTCAAAGGCCTATTCGAAACCGTGGCGCGATTCTCGAGGCCTTGGATGCCGACCTGGCATCAATACTTCAAACTATTGGGTTGGACATCCCAACTTCGACGGAGGAAAAGCTGGAGGCATACAAAGCTGTTGATCATTCGTTGATTGCCAACATTTCGCCGGCACTCATCGAGCGTGTCACCACAAACGAGACCCGGGCAAACGCATTGTTTGAGTGGTCTGACGGAGCTCTTGTGGATGCAATGCGACTCGGACACTTTTTCCTTCTGGATCAAATCTCACTGGCGGATGATTCGGTCTTGGAAAGACTCAACTCAGTGCTGGAGCCACAGCGAACACTTCTCCTGGCTGAGAAGGGAGTAGACAACTCCTTCGTCGTGGCATCTGACGGGTTCCAGTTCTTTGCCACCATGAATCCCGGTGGAGACTTTGGCAAGAAGGAGCTGTCTCCTGCTCTACGCAATCGTTTTACTGAAATTTGGGTGCCCCCCTTGTCCGAAAGCGATGATATCTATGATATCGTGCGGACGAAGCTTGTCGATAGATCCAAGCATCTTGTGGATTCTATGGTCCAATTTGCTGCATGGTTTGGAGAGACTTTCCGGTCAATGGCCACGACGCCGTTCTCGGTGCGAGAAATCCTTGTTTGGGTTCAATTCGTCAATACTTTCGAGACCAGCGATCCCGTAGTCTCCCTGGTTCACGGAGCCTCAGCAATTTTCATCGACAGCATTGGCGCCAATCCATCAGCAATTCTTGCCACAGATCTCAATGCTGTTCATCAGCAGAGGCAAGAATGTTTGAAGAAGCTTGGTCAGCATCTCGGCTGCGACGTGTCCAAGATTTACGAATCAAAGCCTGAGCTTGTGATGACAGAAGACTCCTTGACAATTGGAACCTTCAGCGCCCCTCGTACCCCAGGCGGCGCAACGGACTCGGGCTTCGCTTTCCATGCACCGACCACCATACTCAATGCTATGAGAGTTGTCCGGGCTCTTCAGATGCAAAAGCCAATCCTCCTCGAAGGAAGCCCTGGTGTGGGCAAAACATCCTTGGTTGCGGCATTGTCTCAGGCTTGCGGCCGTCCTTTGACGCGAATCAACTTGTCTGACCAGACCGATCTTATGGACCTTTTCGGAACGGACGTGCCCGTTGAAGGTGAAGAAGCTGGCAACTTTGCATGGAGGGATGCTCCTTTCTTGCAAGCTATGCAAAAGGGTGAATGGGTTCTTCTGGATGAGATGAACCTTGCCTCACAGTCTGTTCTGGAGGGGTTAAACGCCTGTCTTGACCACCGGGGGGAGGTCTACATCTCGGAGCTCGACCAAGTTTTCAAACGCCATTCCGACTTCCGACTCTTTGCGGCTCAGAATCCTCATCACCAAGGTGGAGGTCGCAAGGGCTTGCCGGCCTCCTTTGTGAATCGCTTCATCGTCGTCTATGCCGATGTCTTCAAGGACGAGGACCTCAAGCTGATTGCATCTCACAACTTCCCCAAGCTCGCCCCCGAAGTCGTCAGCCACCTGATCAACTTCATCTCTCAAGTGGACCATCAGCTTGTGATGGAGAAGTCTTTTGGCGCTCAAGGCGGTCCTTGGGAATTCAACCTCCGAGATGTTCTTAGATGGCTGAACCTGCTGAACTCTTCCAATCCTCTGCTTCAATCTGCTCGCGTTGATGACTTCCTTGACATCGTTGTACGACAACGATTCCGCACGCAAAAGGATCGAGCTGAGGTGAGTAAGCTCTTCAGCCGGGTTGTGGGGTGGGAGCCTCGAACACATCACCTCTACCACGACATCAACTCGAGGTTTGGCCAAGTTGGCCTAGCACTGTTGGGTAGAAATGCGAATGCTCAACCTGAACGGCTTCCCAACATCGATGTTGTATCCAGGCTCCCAGAACTGGAGTCCTTGATGATTTGCGTGGAGCAGAATATCCCTTGCATCTTGAGTAGCCCGTCAGGGTTTGGCAAATCCGCTCTCTTAAGATTCGTTGCAGCATTGGCAGGCAAGCAGCTGGTTGTGTTCCCCATGAATGCAGACATCGATACAATGGACCTCGTGGGCGGCTTTGAGCAGGCTGACCCGCTTCGAGAGGTCAACGCAACGCTTCGAGGCCTACGTGACTACCTCCAGGACTCTGTAATGTCCCTCGCTCCGGCAGCAGCGCCTGCCGAGGCTCTGCGGCTACTACATCTACTTGACGCCCACTCTGGGGATAACCGCAGTATCGTTGCGATTCAAACTGCAATCGAGTCACTCCTAATTCGCGTGGCGGATGATTCTGAGGTTGGCACCACGCTCTCCAGGGCTTATAAATCTCTTCAAGGCCCCCTGGTTCTCGAAAATCCTCGGTTCGAGTGGCTTGACGGAATCATCGTCAAAGCCCTGGAGAGTGGCCAGTGGCTCGTTCTTGACAACGCGAACATGTGCAACGCCTCCGTGCTTGACAGGTTGAATTCTCTCCTCGAGCCCAATGGATTCCTAAGCATCAATGAGCACTGTGACTCGGAGGGCAGACCGAGAATTATCAAGCCTCATCCGGAATTCAGAATCTTCCTAACCATGGATCCGCGGTACGGCGAACTCTCCCGTGCGATGAGGAATCGTGCCATCGAGATTCACATCCATACACCACCACCAGCCATAGATCCATGCTTCGACAGGATGCCGGACATTGAAAGCGGCCTCCAGAGATACAAGGAGTCGAGAGAGATTTGCCAAGAATTTTCGATGGACAGCTCTTCGACAGAGGCGGCCCAGATAGCACTCGACAATCTATCTCTGCAGGATGTGTTTTTGCTGCCACGTTTCGTGAGCGACCCTTTGAGCAGAGCTGCGCCGGACGCAACCTCATTGCAACCCATGCAAGAGCTACTGGAGTTCTTCCAGTCCGCAATCGGGTCAGACAGCCTGAAAGCAACCATGCGCGCATATTCAAATATCCCTCAGGATGCCATAACAAGACTCGCGAATGCTCAGCCAATTCATGCCCTAAACAACTTCATTGTCGCAAAGCTACTCCCAAACAAGGGCGAGCCGCAGTGGACCGCTGCACGCTACGAGTTTTCTCGTATGCTGTACCGTGTGCAAGGGGTCATTGAACGACATGGTGGTCAAGCCCGATCGGCCAAGCTGGCATCTCTGACGCGGTTGCAACGGTCATTGATCAGCGATCGGGTTGCTGCGGTATCAAAGGACTCAACCGTCAAGTTGGCGATATTCCTTTCCACAGTCATCAGCGCCAAGCAAGAATATATGGGAGCCGAATTTTCATCTTGGGAGGCTTGGAAGGTAAGTAAGGTCTCCCATTGTTGATTCCCATTGCTAATATAGAGCAGGAGCGCCCACATCTTTTACGACTTCTGGGGCTTTACATTGAGCGAACCGTTGCTCTCTCTATCGAAAACGACTTTGACGAAGCAAGATTCCAAGCTCACTTGGCTCTCGGAACCAATGTCCTGCACCTTCAATCCCAAGTCTTTAACGGCACCGGCGACTCTGAGTTCGTGTCTCTTATCCTTCATCAGCTGAAGAACGATTTCAACAGCGGATTCAAACTGTCAACCGGCTTAAGCATGGAGACTTTGTGGAATGTGTTACGGCCAGTTCCTATTCCTGACAAGTCTGTCCTCGACTGGTCGCTTGAACTGGACCGACTAGCCGCACGATTCGACGCCATCCGGTGGAAAGCAAATGCATCCATTCCAGACCTTTCCAAGGCCCAGAAAACACTCGAAACGGCATATGGGATTGTTCGAACTGGACACGCTTCAGCAAACGAACTTGTGACAGATCTAACAACAGCAATCGAATCACTGGAAGCTCGCATTGGTGACCATGAGGCAGATCTCCAGCCTTTCCTCTCGCCAGATTTCGAATCTCTTCGACAGATTTCGATGCTTAGGTCACTGCCCCTCGAGCATCAAGAACAAGGACAGAGGCGTGAGCTGGTTATCTTGTCGAGCGTCCCCACCAGAGCCACCATGTTCCTTGCGAGCTCGAGCGGACCAGCGGCTATTCTGCAGTCCGTTGACTGCCTTGTCTACCAAGATATCTTCTCTTGGAATGGGAAACTTGCAACATCCCTTTGGCACAAACTGCAGAACATGGGAGCTGTCAGCCTCCGGTCGTTGGCCTTGCTCGAATCCGAGCTGCCAGTACTTGGGCGATGCATCTCCGACCTGAGCGCTGAAGTCGCAGCTGATCCCGTCGACAAACTGAACAACATTCTCTGGCAGCTTTTGTTGCAAGTATTTGCTGCTCAAGGCCCACACCTCACGGACCTTGTGGCCACAGTGCACTCGCAGGCACTGCAGCATTTAGATTCAGTTCTAATGGTTACTCGAGCTGGCGTGACTCAAGAGAACAGTGCTTTCAATGACGTGCTCGAAAGCATCGATACCGAACATCTTCGGCAAATAAGTCGGGATCATCTTATTCCCTCTATCGTCGCAATTGCCGCAGCCAAGAACGTCGCTGGTCAAAGAGCGTATTTCTCCGCGCTGGCATGGATTCACTTCAGCATGGGACTTGTTAAGCTATACGTTCCGGATCGCGTCTTTGATCCCCAGCTTCGTCCAAGGTTGGAACTGGAATTCTTCGAGAGTCTACAAAGGCAACTACAGGACAAGATTTCGGCTCTCAAGACGTTTGAGAAAAAGTTTACTGGTCAAGATGCAAGCATCCGAATTGAGTTTCTCGAACAGGAGCTTTCTGAACTTGGGCCACCACCCAAGCAGTTACGGCCCGTGTTCAGGCCGGAGTTTTCCGAACTCAGCAGATTGCATGCCGAGTTTTCCAATGTTCTGAAGACTGTCACTGGCCCAAGTTTGTCGTCGGTGCTGCAATTCCTCGATTCAAGCTCAGCAGAAGAAGGCTGTAATGGATTGCACCTCATCAAGGAAAACGTTCAGCGACTTGTCGACCGTCTATCTGCACGCTTTGAAGCATATCAAGACATGACTCGGCCTGCAGTGAACACGCTGCGATGTCTCCTTGTGGGATTGTCACTCTGCGATGCGGCCAAGGCAGACAAATTGGGCGCTTCCACAGAAGATCTCATCAAAGCAACGCCATTCTTTGGCGGCCCCAACCGGGATGTGTCCACTAGCAAGCTAGGTGCAAAGAGCTTTGAGTATCTCAGTCTTGTGAGCGCCAGAGTTGCCGTGGAGGGCGTGGATAGTCTTCCGCTAGACTCACGTGAGTCCGTTTTCGAATGCTTCCACAGCTTCTATGACGATTGGAACAAGAAACTCGAAGCGGACCGCAAGGCCGAGAAGGAAAACACGAGCTTGTATCGATTTCGCGGCACGTTGGAAGATGAGGAGGAGTTCGATGCGCAGGAGTTCAATGAGCTCTTCCCATCTTATGACGAAGAAGACTCCACCGTCCGGCTAAACGTCAAGCCGGATGAGGTCCGCGACATGTCTCTGAAAGTGGCAGAGGCGCATAAGAAGATCTTCCTCGAGAGACAGGATCCATCAGGTGCGATTCGCGAGGTTTCCATGGCTGTCGGTCAACGAATCTCGAACGAGACACGAAACTACTCCCACCTCGACCGTAGTGTCAATAGGAAGCTGCTTGCGACCACACTGCTACTTATCGATGAGAAGCTGGAAGCACTCCAATCTGCGCCTGTGGACAAAACGTACAACTTCTACACAGATGCAAACCTTTCCGAAGCTCGACAGTTGGTTTCGCTTGCCCACAAGATCAAGGCTCGGTTCCGCGAGTTGCAGCTCGTGGACGAAATTGGGCACATGCAGCCGCTGGCAGATGTTGTGCAGTCTTGCGACAAGCTGCTTGATGAAGTCCACGCGGAGCCTCTCGCCAAACTGTTGCCCAAGGTGGAGCAACTCCATGCGCATGTCTACGAATGGCAGTTTGGTGGATGGGCCAGTAAAGTTTACGCTGTCTTACCCCTTCACGAGGCGCTTACCGATACCGTCATTCGCTGGCGTCGCATCGAGCTGTCGACATGGGCGAATCTGTTCGATATGGAGCAGACGAAGTGCCAGGATGACGCCTATTCTTGGTGGTTCGTTGCCTACCAGGTCGTGATTGCAGTTCCCCTCTCAATGGTTGCCTCAACGAATGAATTGCGCGAGTACGCGGCATCGCTTATCCAGAATCTGGAGATGTACTTCTCAACCTCCATCATCGGCCAGTTCAAGACTCGGGTTGCCCTGCTGAGGCAGCTGTTGAGCCATCTTTGCCTGCTGGTCAAGGACTACTCGACCCTGGACGTCATATGCCATGCCGTCAAGAACTTCATCGACTATTACGCACGATACGAGTATACTGTCGGTGCTGCCATACAAAGAGGACGAACGCCAATCGAGAAGAAGATGAAAGACGTGCTGCTCATGGCTAGCTGGAAAGACACCAACATCAATGCGCTCCGTGAGAGTGCTCGAAAATCACATCAAAAGCTGTTCAGACTTGTGCGCAAGTTCCGTGCCGTTTTGGGTCAAGAGATGAGGGCTATCATCGCACAAGGTCTTCCAGACGAGGAGATTACGCCCGCTGCTGTGAAGCCGCTTAGCCCTGCAGCAGCAAATATCCCGGCAGCACAGCCTGCAGTGTTGAATGGCGCTCTGCCTGGGTGGCTATCCAGCCATCGGCGACTCGCCAATGTGTCGATGACTGTGTCAGTCTTAAAAAAGATTGCGCAAAGCTCAGATATGAAGAGCGGCGCGGCTGATGCTGTCAATGAGTTCGTCTCTGGCCTGAATACGTCAATGGCCGAACTTCGGAAAGAAACTCCTCCGTTCCTCAATGATGAAAACAAGGATCAGATCAAGCACCTCAAGACCAGGAAGCGCAAGCTTTTTGCAGACACACTCCGAGAATTGCGGAACATGGGGTTGAAGTATAACTTGGGTCAGGACAAGCTGGCTGAACAAGAGTCACTAGCAGTGGTTCTTGCGTTGACGGTCCCAGTCGAGCTTCCTTCCTCATCTACCTTGAAGGAGGCCGATTATTTGTTCCACAAGACTCTTGACCTTGCCCCGAAAGCCAGAGCTGCGGCACGAGAGCACTCTGAAGATTTGACTGGCGCTGAGGTTGGGCGAAGTATCGGGTTCGTTGAAGGGATGATCAACTTTGCTCTCATTCAACGAAGCAACCTTGCCGTCGCTACCAAGTCACTCTCATCGTTTCAGGCCGCTGCTGGAGAGCTCCGGTGTCTTGGGGACTCCCAGAAGATTGGGAAGCTGGTTCGGCGCGAACGCGATGGCAACTGGTCTCGCCTTTTGCCTTGGCTGGCTCAGATCCTGCAGTTCGCTACCAGACTGGTTCAGGCACATGCAAGACTGGGCCAGATTGACAACGACGTGGTTGTTCAGGAACTGCAGTCATGGGCGGCCCGTATCGGCACTCACTTGGCCAACGCTGGCGGCCTAGGCAGGCTTCCAACACAACTAGCCTCCGAAGCACATATGAAGCTGGAAGCAGCTGTCGCCAATGACCTCGAGGGGCTACAAGTTGTGCTGGACGGGTTCATTCGTGACAAACCCAGCATCGCATTCATCCTCCGACAACTTCGCGTCTGGACGCATGCCGAGAGCCGGCAGCTCAACAACCAGGCTCCAGTTGCGGAACTGAGGGAGTTTGCCAACGCATTGTCTACTTTGACCGACACGATCCTCGTTGCTGTCGAGAGCGCAAAGAAAAAGTCGGGTGCCATTCCAAAGGAGGAGGAAGCAGGGTGGCTGAAGAAACACAACGACACCTTCTTCTCAATGGTCAACCAACTTCACATGAAACGTGTGGAGGAGGGTGTCCGCCGATGCATCCAGCTCGTGCAGCAGATTAATGTCAACGAACCACAAACGAGTGCTGCCGCAATGAGCATTGTTGGTCTGACAAGGCCAATTCTCGACCAGTTCTCAACTTTGTGCTGCCAGTCCGTCGAACGAGGCATGGAGTTGCATCGTGCAACTATCAATATGGCGTACAACTTGACTCAGACTTTTACGCAACTGGCCTCGCAAGGATTCTGTACTCCTCAGGAAACGTCGGACGAGACGTCTGGTGACGGCGGCCAGCTTGAATCTGGCACTGGTCTTGGTGAGGGAGAGGGTGCCGAAGATATCAGCAAGGACATCCAGCCTGATGAAGATCTCTCAGAGCTGGCACAGGAAGCGAACAAGGAAGAGAGTGGCGAGATTGAAGACGAGAAAGACGCAGTGGACATGGCAGACGAAGACATGGAAAGGGAGATGGGCAGTGTTCAGGGAGCCGAAGACGATGAAGAAGGATCTAAGAAGGGAGATGAGGAAGAGGACAACAACGACATGGATGAAGAAGCCGGCGATGTCGACGACCTGGACCCTACTGCTGTGGATGAAAAAATGTGGGACGGGGACGACGAAAAGGCAGACAAGGACCATCAGGGTGACAAGACGACGGGCCAAAACCAAGACGATGAGCAAATGGCTGCAGAGGAGAATGCCAAGAAGAATGAAGGGGACAAGGAGAAGGAGGAAGACGTCGATGGGGTGGATGAGCAGCCTGACGAGGAACAAGCTGACGAGGAGAATCACGAGGAGGAAGACGTGACTGCTCAGGAAGAGCTAAACCGGCAAGACCAAAACGTGGAAGAAAACGACGCGCTGGAGCTTCCGGAGGAAATGCAGTTGGACTTTAACGACCAAGCATCAGCCTCATCTGATGGTGATGACTTGGATCTCATGTCAGAAGCCGAAGAGGAGAATAAGGACCAGGAACCGGACGAGAAGCCAAATGGCGAAGATGACGCGGAGGACGAGGAAATGGACAATACTGGAGCACAAAATCTGGAGCAGGAGGCAGCAGAGGAAGATGGAGAGGGAGGCGAGCCTGAGGTTGAGGACAAGACGAGGGGCGATGAGGTGCAGGACGAAGTGGAGCCGGAAAAGGGCGAGCAAGACGAGGAACAAGCCGAGCAAGCCCCTCGGTCGACAGACAACGCCAACGCCGATGTTGATAATGCGGCGCCAAGCGACGTCAAGAGCTCCGGACTGGATCAGAACGCCGACTCTATGGACCTGGATGAGCAATTCCAGGCTCAGGCAGCGAAGCAAGAAGACGGAGACATGGGAGACGCCGCGGCGGATCAAGACACCAGCGCGGGTAACAAGGGCGCGACCTCGCGGTCAAACGAGCCTGTGGAGAAGAGAGAGAAAGACGGCGATTCTGCTGAAGATTCTGCACGCAGCGATCCTTTCCGGAAGCTCGGAGATGCCCTCGAGAAGTGGCACCGTCAGCAGGCGGACATCAAGGACGCCAACCCTGACGACGCCAAACAAGCGGGCGAGCAAAAGGCCGAAGCAGACCAGGGACGACAAGAGTTCCAGCACCTTCAGGATGACGAAGCCGCGGCTGACACGCAGGCCATGGGCACCGCGGACGATGAAGAGGTGCAGCCTATCAACGAGTCCATGGCGGTTGACGAATAGAAAGAAGATGGCTCCAGTCGCGTGATGAACGAGGATGGAGAGGAGGCTCAAGACGCAGAGGCCGACCAAATGGATCTCGGCGAGGCGGCAGAAGCCAACGAAGCAAAGTCCAACGAGGCAGACAACGACAGGTCCGGTGTCAAGACCAGGCAAGGCAACTACAACAGAGAGCCGTCGCCCGAGGAGCAACAAGGCGGCATGGCTGAAGAGAAAGACGGCGAGGGCGAGATTGAGGAGACGTCGACACAGCTGTCAACGACGCACCTCTCGGACGAGCAGCGGCCACTGCGTGACTACGGAGAGTGCATGAGGCAGTGGAGCGAGTTCCAGAGCAAATCACACGCGCTGTCGCTGTCGCTGACGTCGCAGCTGCGTCTCATCCTCACGCCGTCACAATCCACCAAGCTCTCTGGATCGTTCCGCACCGGCAAACGTCTCAACATCAAGCGCATCATTCCCTACATCGCATCGAGCTACAAGCGGGACAAGATCTGGATGCGACGCAGCATCCCCACGAAGCGCACGTACCAGATCCTGCTCTGCGTGGACGACAGCAAGAGCATGGGAGAGTCGTCATCGGGCAGCCTGGCGATGGAGTCGCTGGTGATGGTGTCTCGGTCACTCACGATGCTCGAGGCGGGCCAGGTCGGCGTCGTCGGGTTCGGAAGCGACGTCTTCACGGCGCACGAGCTGACGGACCCGTTTGCCTCGGATGCCGGGGCCAAGGTGCTGCAGAGGTTTTCCTTTTCGCAAGACCGGACGGACATTGCGCAGCTGGTGCGGCAGACGATTGACACATTCCGGATGGCTCGGCAGCAGTCTGGCGGCAGCTCGGACCTGTGGCAGCTGGCACTGATACTGTCGGACGGGCTGACGCCGTCGTCTGCGCACGACTCGATCCGGCGGCTGCTGCGAGAGGCGCTAGAGGACCGGATCATGGTTGTATTCATCATCATGGACGACACGGGCAAGAAGAAGGGCGACAGCGTGCTGGAGCTCAAGGAGGCCAAGTTTGTGCGGGAGGCAGGCGGGGAGAGCAGGGTGGTGATTGAGCGGTACCTGGACACGTTCCCGTTCCAGTACTACCTGATTGTGCACAACCTGGAGGAGCTGCCGAGCGCGCTGGCGGGGCTGCTGCGGACGTGGTTTGCGGAAGTGGCGTCGTGAGGGCGTGTCCGGCCGTGGGCACGTCTTGTTGGCATGGCGCGCATGGTTTGCATTGCTGGGCGTTGCGTGGCGTTTGATAAATAGAAGGACTGGACCCGGAGCATGGAGACGTATACGGAGTAGACGAGGTTAATGTTGCATTCGTGCGGCGACGCACATGGAGAATGCCGTTGTTTCGGTGCCACAGAAGTATTTGTCATTGCATGCCGTTCCCGGCACGGAGGCATGCAGTCGCGCCCCTCCGCCCTCCGAGCCGGCGTCGCTGCCCCGCGCGGCTCCGCCGAAGAAAGCGCGAAGGGCGCAGGCGCAACGCCACCTCGTTATAACCGACACCTCGGCCCAGCTTTCCTTCTGCTTCTGTCTTTTCCCATCGCTCTTCACCCGCTTCACCCGCTTCACCCGCTTCA
>LFRF01000001.1:2017401-2033341 GCA_001189435.1 Tolypocladium ophioglossoides CBS 100239 | reverse complement strand
CCTGCCCGCGCACCCGCCGCGCCGCGTCGCGCCCCGACAGAGACCGGTCGCTCCGCTGCCGCCGCCGCACGGCCTGGCTCGCGCAATGGCCGGCGCCGCGGCCCCGACGGAGATGCGCTTCCGTGAGTCTGCGGTGGGCATGGACCGCCTGGGGCACTGGGACTGACAGCTCGCGCAGGGAACCCCGCTGTCTTGTTGGTCATCCCCCGTGGCGCACGCAGGGAGGCTCGCCGCCGTCGTGGGCGTGTGCGAGCGGCCGGGACGAGAGGCCGAGAGGCTGATGCGTTGATCTCGTCGCAGCGTCTGCGACATGCAGGAAAAGGTCCGCAGCGCCATCTACGAGTTTGACAGCATGTGCGTGCCCCCCCCCAGCGCGCCACACTGTGCCCCCCGCGCCGCTCGCTCCTCAACACCACGCCAGGCATCGCCACCCGCCAACTCGCTAACCCCGCGCAGCGTCACCACGACCACCAAGCTCCTCTCCTTCGCCGCCGCCCTCTCCATCCCCATCCACGCCACCACCCAGACGGCCGCCAAGCTGGGCCCGACCGTCCCCGCCCTCGCCGCGCTCCTCCCCGCCACGCCCCTCGACAAGACCAAGTTCTCCATGCTCGTGCCCCAGCTCGCCGCCGCCCTGCCCCCGCGCTCGCGCGTCGCCCTCGTCGGCATCGAGTCCCACATCTGCATCACCCAGACCGCCCTCGACCTGCGCGACGCCGGCCACCTGCCCTACGTGCTCGCCGACGCCGTCAGCAGCTGCAATCGCGGCGAGGTCGTCGTCGCCCTCGATCGCCTGCGCGCCGAGCCGGGCATCGTCGTCACCACGAGCGAGAGCTGGATGTACGAGTGCCTGGGCGACGCCTCGCACCCGGCTTTCAAGACCTTGTTTGGCGTCGTCAAGGGGGCCGTGGCCGATACGAAAAAGGTCCTCCAGTCGCTGCCTCCGCCATCCAAGATGTAAACGCAAAACATCTTATAGCACCAATCATGCCACTATACTTATACATGCTGCATCTTATGCGCACACGTCACCACATCTGAACACGGCGAGCTGCATTAAATCTGTTAAAGACATCAGTCAAGACCCTTTCGGCACAGTCACCAGTGTGGTCTCACGTATCGTCTCACGTATGGCTCCATCCTTGGCCGAGTGTGAATTGCCTCCTCTAACGTCCACAACTCCAACAACGGTTGTATACATAGTCTATGGCCGCAAAGAGCCGAGGTCCATCTCCAACCCCAATCCTTAGTCCCTAGCCCCTGTCGATGTCTTGGACGGTCCCTTGGAAGGCGGCGGCGTCATCCACGAAAACGCCGACGCCACCCCACCCGGGTTGGCAGCTCTCGGCAGCGTGGCCGCGTTTCCCTTGTCGCGGCTTGCCGTCTGCTGCTTCAACTCGCTTCCCGAGCTGACCGTGCGTTTCGTATCCCACCGGCTACCCCCATTTACAGTGCCCGCCACGTCTCCGCTGACGCTGACCTGGCTCCTGCGCCGGCCCTCAGAAGACTTGAATGGGAATGGCGGCTCGTACGAAGCACCTGTCCTGGCTGACGTTGAGCTTGACTTGGGCGGCTTCAGCACCTTCATGTTCCGACCGCCACGCGATGCTGCGGGCTGATATCCACTGAGCGGACCGCCTTCTCGTTGCGATCCTTCCGGTCCGCTGCCAGCCCCTTGTCGCCACGACCCCCAAATGCCCGACGACGTCGAAGACTCGCGCCGCGACGTTTCTGACGTAGCGGAACCGTCTTTGCCGCCATGCTCAGAGTCGTTGGCGTCCCGGCCAGGCTTGTCACTCTCGCCGCCGTAGTCAGACGTGCCGCTCGCCGCCGTAGATTTGTGAAACTCAACGTGCGATCCCATCGGAGAGACTGGTCGGTGGGTTTCATCATGTCCTCGATGGGGGGCTGATGCGTCCTCACCAAGCATGCCGTTGTTTGCCATGTTGCCGTCCCCCAACACGAACGGGGTTGCGTTTGCATTCAGCTTTGGCTTCTCGGGAACCATGTTTGCTGTGCAGATGTGCCGGAAAATGCCATCGTCTTCGGGCCGTACAAAGGGGACTTGCAGACGGTCTCGCTCACTCCCGTACAGAACCATCTTGTTCTGGGAGAAGAGGATATCGGCAGAGTGTGCTCTGAGCGCGTCGCTTCCGATGTAGATGCGGATCTCCTTTCGCTCGCCACCCTGTCCCGGCTGCTCCACTCCAGTTACTTCGAACAAGACTGTCATGAACGGGACCGAGCCGCTGCGTGTTCCGTTCTTGCCATTATGCTGGGTCACCACTGCCTCTGCCAGATACACATTCATCCTTGCGTGGTAGACACCATCGTCCCGCTCGACCTCGTCCAGTAAATCTAGCTCCCTAAGCAGAGACAAGTCGACAATCGACTTTTGTGATCCCGTGCATATGTCTGCGTACAAGAGGGTGTCGTGCGCGTAATTTGTCGTCAACCAGCAGCGAATAATCGAGGGCACAGTACCCAGGACATATAGCGACACCGGAGGTGCAGGTATGTCGAAGGACGAGCTGTCGTCGTCGCCAGCTGCAAAGTTGGTGTCCAGCCCGAGACTGCTTGCGCGGCCCGAGGCAACAGAGTGGTGTGAATGCACCGAGTGTCCCGCTGAGCTGTGCCTGCCGTCTGACTTGTGGGACAGGGAACGCTCCATCATGAGGCCACTGCCTGGTCGGATTGGACCAAACTCACCCGAATGTCGATTGCTCTGCCCACCCCAGCTGGACCCCTGCAGCGCACTCTCATCGAAGCGAACGCTATTGGCTCGTGAGGCGGCGCAACGCCGGACAGGCTCCTCCTCGGCCGGACCTAGATGCAGGGAGCCAAGGAGCTGCTCCCCTTGCTCATCCAGATCATCAAACATGTCATTGTGCGGGATCTGAACGGGTCCTGGTAGGCACGGTTAGACCATAAACTTCATGGGACGGGTGATGGGAGATTAGGATATACCTTGCTGAGGTGTCCCTCCAAGCACGCCGGGAAAGGGAGAGTTCCACACCGACTTCAGCGCAGAATCATCCGCGTGGCGTTTCTCAAGTCGCAATATTCGCTCGGCATGGATTGTCTGCGTGTATTGGACTTGCTTGACTTCCATCTGCAAGTTGTAGAGTTCTTCGCGAGAAACTGGGAAACGCGGATCCATCCCCAGTAACAAGTTAATGCAAGAACAACAGTGTGCTTTCGTCAAGACGGCCAGGCAAGCGATGCGGCGATAGCAAGCGGAACAAGCCGACGGCACAGGGCAATTGACCGGGGTTGCAAGGAAAAGTCGAGAAGCCTCCCGTCGGCGGCAGGGGATTACACTGTGGCGAGGAGTTCAGTTCCCATGAAAGCTGTAATGCGTCCGCTTGGCTAACGCAAAAAACTTCGTGGTGTGTGCAATTCCGCTGACCTCGATCCCTTCGGCTTCGGAGTCAGTTCACGAGGTCCACCCTCCCCCTCTACATGCGCAGGCAACGACCACGAGCGGCTTCCTGACGGCGACGCCTCAGTTTGTATGGTAAGCCGGAAGTCTTCCAAGGGAAAGTATGTCGTGCAGCTCTGCCGTGTCTCGGAGTGTGGGCGAGGGTCGTTGTAGTTGTTGCAGGGGTTGACCAACGTCGAGATCGATCAACGCGGCTCCGAAATCGTGAACAGGAGATGTTGAGACAAGGTTTCTCTCGTTTTCGAAGACTCGAGGCGTTTGCCAAATTGCGTATAGGAATAAGTTGCGTGTAGGAATAGATCGAAGGAGAGGTCCTATGACCTAGAGGCGGTCGTGCGGCGCAAAATGGAGTGTGGTCGTCGAAGGGATTCGTCGGCGGTGAAGGAGGTCTCGATGCGGCGTGGTAGGGGCGATATTGCCAGGGTAGAGGGGGATATGGTGCAGGGTCGAGGTCGAGGAGCAAGAAGAGAGAGGATCTTGAACGGAGACGGCAGTACGAGGTGCTGGGGCTGGTCAAAGCTGCTGGTTGTGGAAGTCTTTGTCGCGCAACACGCGATGTGCGAAAGTCGAAGGTTGGAGGTTGGAGGTTGGAGGTTGGAGGTCAGAGGATAATTGATGAAGGCCGAACGACGATTAAGCAGGCACCCTGCTCCTTCTCTACGCTCCTTACTGGCACTGGGGCGCTGAGGTGCAGGCTCCACGGTTCTTCCTGCAGTTGGACGAGCTAGTGGGGTCCTCGCCGCGTCCTCCCCTCTACCTCTTTCGCCAACTTCTTCTTTCTACCTTCAACTTCACCTTCGAGCGCCTCTCTTGCGTTTACTGAATGGCTTCCTTACCGCACCGCCGTCACCGGTCCTCCCTCGAGGGCGTACTCGATTTCTCCGTCGAGCCACCCTTGTTGGCCACACAGCGTCGCCATGCTGAGCGCAGATTCTACCAGATTGTAGATCATGTCGCAAAAATCGACAAGAAAAAAAGCCAATACAATCGCCCTTTGCTTGTCAGGCTTACCTACAAGCACGCGCGCTCTGTGGAATCCAAGGACAACTTCCTGCGAGCCGTCTTCGATTCTATGGCGCTGTCAATTGATAGTGAAGATGATGTTGACTTCGGCGACAAGGACTTGGAGGCAGACCTACATTTGGCTGTGGTCGGCTTTGCAGACTATCTATTCGAGAACTTCTTTCTACCTTGTTTGACTACCAGCCCCATTCTCCTCTCATAAATTCCTGCTAACTTTCCTTTAGTGAAGGCTTCGACGAGGAAAACCCCCCAGCCGTCCCCCGCATATCACTCTGCAGTCCAAAAAATACAGGGAGGGTCGAAAGATTTCGTTGGAACGTCAGAGCGAGTCTCCGCTCTCAGGGGCGCCTGTCTCATTCGTGATCGGCATCGATGCGTTATATCACGAACGTTTGATCAGACTGAGATGCGGTCACGCTCCAAGCGTGATGGTAATAAAGCTCAAGATGATGATGGGATTTTGCTTGATAACACTGAGCGATTCGATATTCTCGAAGTCGCCCATATCTTGCCGCATTCCCTAACACAGATGGACGGAAACTCACAGTTGGTATATCTACCTACTACCCATAGCTTTACCCTGAGCTAATTTGATTAGAATCCTTCTAAGAAGGCTGCACTTCACATCCTCAACATGTTTGATAACGGCATTGTGCATCTTATCGAAGGTGCGAACATCGATCGGCCATTCAACGCCATTACTCTTACCCATGGTCTCCATGACTTATTCGGCAATTTCGAGATATTCTTTCAATTCATTCCAGGTGAAGCGCACACCTATCGAATTGACTCATTCCTCCCTGCCTATGCACTACGGTACCTGGATCTCCCTTTGACCCGAACGCTATATCTTACCGAAAACCAATCGATCGATCCTCCTTTGCCTCGACTGCTTGGAATCCATTGCGCTATTGCTCACATCCTTCATCTATCTGCAGCGGGAGASTACATCGATACACTTCTGCGAGATATGTGGGACAGAGGAATACAAGCAGATGGGTCTACTGAACTTGGCCGCTTTGTTAAGCTCGGGCTGGGCGGGTGGTTCGATGGCGCTGTCGATACATGCTAGAAGCCACAAAGAGATACGTACCACCTCTCATCAAACGACAAAAAAGCCGTGATCCTCGACAATGCTCCGCGCACTTTCGCCTAAGGTGTAAAGGCAATGCCTCTAGCCACACATGTCTGTCATACATCGTCTGGTCCATCTACTCTTCAACCACATCCGCCAGTCCTTGTACCAAAGCCAACCCGCCCGTGGCCGCTGCCCAAGGCACCTAGATGGCACCTAGTTGAGAGGATTCATCACCCGCCAGTCAGGAAACAAATAGCCCGTCTTGTCGTCATCGGGCAAGTTGAGCCACTCCTGGCCGATGTGCGGCTTGACTTGCTCGTACAGGACCCTGTATGCATCTCCGCTCATGTGAACCCCGTCTGGAAGCAGCTGATCCAGCCCACCTTGCTTTCCATTCTCGAGAGACCCCAGCCATGGTCCTCCAACCTGGTAGTCGTCTGGCGCCATGGCTATGGCCTTGTCCATGATAGCTTGCCATAAGTCAATCATAACGACACCAGAGTTCTTTCGCGCCACTTCGCGTGCCTTTTCCGAGTATGAAGCGCTGACTGCAAATGTCCGTATTGCTGAGGGGTGTCCCTCTTCCATGTCCAGCCTGGTGACCTTGATCTGGTCCACTGGCGGAGGAGTAACCAACAGGATCTTGGGTCTATGCGCTTGCACGTGAGGATGAGTGATGATCTTGGTCAAGTTCTCCTTGTATTCATCAATCGGGACGTGCTGCGACGTAGCCGGCATCTGCAACACAGAATCGTTTGTTCCGAGCAGGACAATCTAATACCTTTGTGAGTGTAGCCGGGGACAAGACTCAAGGGCCGATGCTTACGAGGTACTTGATCTTCGGCGACGAGTCCGTGGGTTCTGGGAGGATGTCATGGAGATGCTTCACAACATTGGCTGTGTTCCAACCCGAAAGGCCGCGGTTAACTACATCGAGCCGCCGAATACAGCCTGAGAAGAAGTCAGCATGCGGCCCGTGAGCGTATGATAGAGCGTGGCGAGTATCATACAAGTCTGAAGCGCCGCCTGGAATGAGAAGCCGTTTTCAAGTTCCACAGAGCGCTGCAGCAGCGAGTCGCCCAGGAGGACGATCTGAGGGTAGGGGACCTGGCGCAGAGTAAGAGCTTGGACCGCCAACAAGGCCACGAGTGATAGGTAAGTCAACTTACGGCCATTGCGCCTGTAGGGACCCAAGGAGTTGAAAGCCGGGTGTTAACAAAGACACCCGAATCTTGAATGGCCGGGTATCAGGCCTTGATATCCGAAGTACCTCAGTGGTGCATGAGGAGGTATCCAAAGGTGGGGAAGCATGGGCTGTGACTCGCGGCATTCGGCGGCTCAGTCGTGAGCCAGACGCTACGCAGTATGACGAGCAACTATGTGCGTTCCTGCAGTTTCTGCATGTATGAAACGACGGAACAGCTCAAGGAGGTATCTATATAGCGTTCAATCCGCTTACATCTCATGCACACTGCTCTTTTTATCCATCCAGACCGAAACGTGGGGTTTCTTCGCAGCTGTGCTGGTGGATGGACCGTTGTCTGACAGGCGCCGTTCTTATCGATAAGACACCCTGCCTCCGCCGCCGTCTTTTTTCTCCAGTCCCCGATCAAAAAAATTCGGCGCATGTCCCGATGTTTAGCTGCACGAAAGGCTTCACCTTGCTGCTGTGTGACGGGTCGCCATCATCGCCCACCCAATTGTTGCGCTCAGCTCCAGGCCGAAAGCCTCGACGTTTTGCAACCATGGCGACCTCTCTTGCCGCGCAGTTGGCGCAGGTTGCCGCCAATTCCAAGGCCACGCTCAACGTCAAGGCGCAAAAGGCTGCCCACTCCAAGTCTCTCATCTGGGAGGCCCGAGTCGCCGCCACCCAGAGCTACCAGACGCTCTACACTACGTGTTACCCAGGATTTGAGGAGCTCTGCCAGCTAGATGCTCGATTTGCGCGATTTCGGTCCACCATCTTCAGCGAAGAGAGTCAGGACCAAGATCGAACCCAGCTCACGGCCGCCGAGAATGAAGAGCTGGACCGACAGGTTGAAGCTTTTCTGCGCTTGGCGGGCAGCCGACTGAGGTTGATGCCGGCAATAAAGGCCATTGAGTGGTTGATACGTCGCTTTCGGTGCGTAACAAGGGTCGCAGTTTGGCATTTTGAGGAGCTGACATGGCCGTCCGACTAGCATTCACGAGGACAACACTGTCATTCTACTCATGACCTTCCTCCCCTACCATTCCATCCCCACGTTTGCGACTCTTCTGTCAATCCTCCCCGGGCGAATTCCTCACGAGTTTCGATTTCTCGACCCCTACATCCGGTCCCTCACGCCTCCGCCGAGATCCGTCCTTGTTCACCAGGCCATCCACCATCCCGAGTTTCTGTCTTCGGTGTCGGAGTACACGCTCGAGTCTTGCCGGAAACAATACCAGTACCCAGCCCTCATCACGTTCTGGGGCGGCCTTATGACAGCGGCTTTGAATGGAATACTCGAGAGGACAAGATCAGGACGCGCTGCCGTGCAGAGCGAAAACACTCAAGCCCTCCTTCACAGGGTGGGCCCCATCTTTGCCGAATCCTTGGTCATGAAGAAGATACCGAGTCTACAGATCGCATCGTACATGGCACTGGCCATATTCGTATCCAAGGCAAGCCTCGAAGATGTGGCCGTCACCGCTTTCATGCAGCAGACGGTGTATGGCTGGACAAACGACACCGTTAGGCCCGGGCTCGTGTCTCTAACCATCATGGCCCAGTTTAGATCCGCGAAGCAGATGAATTCTAAGGTCACCAAGGCTCTCATGAAGGTTTCAGGCATCGGGCCCCTCTTGGTTGAGATTGGTCAAGAGCGGAGAGTCGACAAGTTGGCAAACGGCCTTTGCTTGGCGCTGATCGAGAGATTCACGAAGAAGGGTGACTCGCGCGGGCTTCCGACGATCATGGCAATTCTCAGCAGCCAGATTCTCCAGGATAAGCAGATTGCTGTCATCTTCAAATCACTACTTCTGACCGCCCTGACCGCCCTGAAACTCGATGACAACAACGATGAGGATGGCGCACTCCGGAGAGAACTTGGCTCTGCCTTGATTTCTCTGTCTCAAACTCCTGGCAAATCTGGCGACATCATACAGTCGGTTATACAGGAAGCCGAATTCGACATTGAGGAGTTGGAGATGAAGCTGGACCTGTCGTTCCGCACCAGGAGGCTACCCGATACTAGTACCGAGGACCGTGCCATGTCCCAGGATACCAACCAACCCAAGCGACCCCAGGACCTGGAAGCTGTCGTGGACGAGCTGTCCGCTCGCAAGGACTCGCTGTCGTCTTGCCTCCTGCCGCAGCCCAACGAAATCTTCGACGAGTTCAGCCACCTATTCTTCACTATTGTGTCCGAGCAGTCTCAGAATGCTGCGGCTCTCAGGAAATTCGATGAGAGCCCCAAACTTCACCGACAGGCTGCTTTCAAAGACTGCACATACTGCAGCTTCTTCATCCGAATTTGGTGTGGCCCTTATCCAGCGCTGGCACGGATGGCAGCATTGAACATGGTCAAAAACAGGCTCAAGGTTGGTGATGAAGGCAAGGTGGACGTCCAAGCCCTCGTCCCGTTCTGTGTCGCGGCTCTCAGTGATCCATCCAAACGGGTCCGTCAGGCGGCTGCGGATTTGATCACCGTGTTGACCGGCCTCTATTCTCCGCCCGTACCGAAATCCATACAAGTTTGGGGCTCAGGCTCACTATACGGGAAGTCGAAAGAAAATACGTCTCTTGGAGCAGATGTGGCGGCAAAGATGCTCCATTTGCAGATTCTACCAAGCGTCGAAGAATGCGTCATGGACCCAGAACACATTTCTTCGATTATCAAGTCTGCCATCGAGCAGGGTAAATACCACGTTGCCCCACAGCCTATCTTCGACAAGAAGGACCGCATGGATAAGTCGGCTCGGTTAGCAGTCTTGTCATTCTTCTCCTCTCACGCAATTTCAACACCTCTTACCATGGTCAAGAATAGATTGCTAAAGTCTCTTAACGAGGTCCGAGGTGTTGGCAGCGTGACACGAACCCAGGTGCTCTTGCCTACCTTGCAATGGTGGACGAACCTGACTGAGGAGGAAACTGCGGAGATTTGCCGCTCTGAGCAACTTGACAGGGGGGAGCTGGATTCCCGATTCGTGGATATAGTCGTCTCCAATGACGCTGCTGGAGTGGAATTCCTATTCAAGGTTCTGAAGGACCCTTCCAGAAGAGAAAGGGCGGGTCTCATGCGCGCCGTATTTGCCCGGATCAGAAAGATGTGGCCCGCCATGAATGACGAGTCCAAGTTCACGGTTGCGGAGCAATTTTTGGATATTTCGCAAGAGCCATCGCCAGCGGGAGATGCCGATTCCATTGTGCCAGGAGAAGCGGCCGACGTACTCCGGGCCGTGCCCCTCACCACGGAGATCCTGTCTTTCTTCCTCAACTCTATACAGACCGGCACCAAAATGATCACGGAGCCCCCGCCAGACAAGCGACGACGCACGAGCTCGTCGGATGGCAACCGCGGCATGGTAACTCGAGTGACCCCTGAGTTGAGTCAGGCTTTGCGAAAAGTCACTTTTGTGCTGCAGCTTGTCGAGAACTCTGATCCAGTGTCGCACCCTGAACTGCTGGATGGTTTGTTCACCGCCTTGTCAGAACTTCAGCACTTTAGAACGGTCGTTGGTTCGGAGCTTGGATATCTTCAGAACTTGATCCTGCGGAGCCTCCTGGCCATGATGCCAGCTTATAGAGCGAACAAGGATCTGAAGATTGACAGCTCTGGCGGCTATGGAGACTTGCTTGTCAACTGTATTCAAAAGTCATCCAGTCCTGTGGTTCAGAATGCCGCCTTGCTTCTGGTCGCCGACCTCGCAACGACGGCGCCGAACCTTGTTTTGCACAGCGTCATGCCCATCTTCACGTTTATGGGAACTTCTGTTCTTCGGCAGAGCGACGACTACTCTGCCCATGTCGTGGCGCAGACAATCAAGGAGGTCGTTCCTCCGTTAATCGAATCGCTGCGAAAAGGACAAAAGAGTCCTGTGGCCGGGGCATGCGACATTCTCGTCAGCTTCACCACAGCGTATGAGCACATTCCAGCACACAGGAGACTGGGCTTATTCGTGGCTTTGGTGGAAACCTTGGGCCCGCGGGACTTTCTCTTCGCGCTGATCAGCATGCTGGTGGACCGATACGACACCAGCGACGCTCTGCTTCACTTTGTTGTTGATCTTCTCAATAACTTCCACATCGACATCCAGCTTGAAACGTTTGTCAAACTTGTGGATCTCGTATCCGACCTGTTCAAGCCAAAGCCCGGCATCTCCTTTGTTCTCCTGGGCATTGGTGAAGACGGAGAGGACAAGGATATCGGGAAGATTGCCCTGCGTCAACTTTCGGCATTTCCCACCTTCTTGTCGAACAGGAAGCTCAAGACTCAGATTGGAAAGCTAGCGGATCGAGATGATATGGAAGCGTCAGAAGTGCGAGAGCTGTATGCGACGCTGCTCGAGAATATCCTGTTGTTGGCGGACACGGTCAAGGCGAATAAGGTTCTCCATGGACGATGCGGCGCAGCACTGTCGAACCTGTTGCACCTGCTCTCGATTGGCGAGTTCATCAAAGCCGTCGAGAACCTGCTTGACAGGCAAGACATGGGTCTCCGCCAAAAGGTCCTCCGAGCCCTGGAGGTGCGCGTGGATGCAGAAAGCAACACGGACCCGGCGTCGAGGAAGGTACTGTTGGCCTTCTTGCCACAGCTCACTGCTGCCGTCAGAGAATCCAGCGACATTCGCTACAAGCACACCGCAGTCACTTGTGTGGACAAGATTGCGGAGAAGTACGGCAAGAAGGACATCGAGGCGGTTGTTGCGGCCGCAGCGACGATTGCGGGAGAGCATTGTCTCGGGCAGGAGGAGAAGCGACTTCGCGTCATGGCTCTGCTCTGTCTCACGTCTCTCGTTGACGTGCTGCAGGACGCTATTGTGCCTGTGCTACCTGTTGCCATTCCACAGGCCGTTGCGTACCTCGACGAAAGCTTGCAAGGCGAAACCCCAGACGAGGAGCTTCACTCTGCCTGCTATGGGTTCATAAACACACTGGTGGAGCATCTCCCGTATATGTTGTCGACCTACACAGACCGAGTGCTGGAGGTATCCAACAAATCGGCCGAGGCTGGCCTTGACGACGAGACCAATGAGAGTCGGACAGTCTGTCTTGGATTCCTTGCTAAGCGACTGGACGCCAAGGACATTTTCACGAGTTTGGAGAGGAACTGGGAGAAGGCGTTTTCGGCAGGGTTCTCGGTAAGGCGCAATATCACATGCTGTGGGGAAAATGAAGTGCTAACGAACACGCACAGGCAATTTTGGAGTACCTCGACGTCTTGGGGGTAGCCATCGACAAGCACCCGAAGTCTGGCATAACGAAAAACGCCACGTTGTTGTCCAGCATCTTGCTCAAGACGTTGGACGTGCGTCGCCGTGTGCATGCCGCGGGCGACAAGGGCGAGACCGTGCTTCGGCAAGTCATCAAGGTCGAAACGAGCGTGAACGACAAGGCCCTGAAAATGATCTACAAACTGAACGACGCCGCTTTCCGGCCCATTTTCGTCCAGATGATGGAGTGGACTGCATCTGGGCTGCCAAAGTCTGACACGACGGGCCGAGCCCTTCGGCAATACAGCGTCTACGGCTTTGTGCAGTCCTTTTTCGGACAGCTCAAGTCGATTGTGACCAACTACGCGACCTATGTCGTTGACGACGCCGTCAAGGTCCTCAGCACGGCTAGAATCAAGGTCGCCGAGGAGCGGGAGCTTTGGAGTCGGGTTCTCAAAACGTTGGCAACGTGCTTTGAGCACGACCAAGACGACTTCTGGCAGGCCCCATCACACTTTGGAGCGATTGCGCCTGTGCTGATGGAGCAGTTTCTCCAGGCAGGGTCCGTGGACGTTGTCGAGGACCTGGTGCCCGCGGTGGTGGAGCTGGCTGGAGCGGCCGACTCACAAGCCCATCAGAAGGAGCTCAACTCGGCACTGCTGAAGCACCTCAAATCAGAGCAGACAGCAGTGCGGCTGGCTGCGGTGAAGTGCGAGCAGGCACTGACGGACCGTCTGGGAGAGGAGTGGCTGGCGATGCTGCATGAGATGCTGCCTCGGATCAGCGAGCTGCAAGAGGACGACGACGAGGTGGTGGAGAGGGAGACACACCGGTGGATTGTCAAGATTGAAGGAGTGCTGGGCGAGAGTTTAGACGCCATGCTGCAGTAGAAGGCGGCGATTACACGTGAAGACGATGCTTAGGCTTGTGAAGGCCATGTACAAGGCGGCATGGAGTATTCGCAGTAGACATATTAACACATGGGCATATTTCCTGCAGGCGGACTCTCCCGCCACGTTGACCGGCGGTGGCTTCAAGCCAAGACTGCCTGCCGGATGCTCCGAGGACACGGAACGTGGCCCAGGATGCCGATATGGGGTGCCTCTCCCGGCGAATTATCGTGATAACCCCTGGCAGCAACGGGCGTTGTAAAAGGCCCATCAAAGGTCAAAGGGAGTCATCCTGGTGGAGTGCATGCATTACGAATTCTGCTGTGTTTTCTACCCGACGCTCTCTTTATTGGTGGTTTCTTGACCTGATGTCATGGCGAGGTCACGAGCCCACCTCAGCCTTATAAGCTGCGGCGGCGCCACTGACTCTGGCGTGCAAATTCCAGGTTGAAGAGTGTCATTTTTGGCTAGGATTTTATTTGCAATGGCTGGTCTTTCGCGGCTGGAATGCCGCTTTTTGAGGAAACTATCCAGGGATCTCAGGACGGCACGTGGTGTTGTGCTGGGGAGCGGCGCCGCGCAGACGAGACACACGAGCACGGCTTCTGCCCCAACGACGACGGAGGGTGAGGCTCTTTCACAATGCATGGGATATACTGGGCGAAAGAAACGAAACGAAGCTGCTAACATTGCTCTGCAGGATCGAAACAGGAGCGCATCGTCATCCTCGGATCGGGGTGGGCCGGGTACGCCCTCGCGCGCACCCTCTCGCCCTCCGAGGTATCCCGCATCCTCATCTCACCTCGCTCACACTTCGTCTTCACGCCCCTGCTGGCATCCACATCCGTCGGCACGCTCGAGTTCCGCGCGGCCATCGAGCCCGTGCGGCGGCTGGGCCTCGCCGAGTTCCACCAGGCCTGTGCGTCGGACATCGACTTGAAGCGCAAGGTGATCCGCGTCGAGGCCAACACGCGCGGGGACGTGGGCGCCGCGGCGGGCAACGTGCGGTCGGCCAAGGGTCCCGAGTTCGACGTGGCGTACGACAAGCTGGTGCTGGCCATGGGCTGCTACAGCCAGACGTTTGGCATCGAGGGCGTCAAGGAGCATGCGTGCTTCCTGCGGGACATTGGCGACGCGCGCATCATCCGGCTCCGGATCCTAGAGGCGTTTGAGAAGGCGAGCCTGCCGACGACGGACGACGCGGAGAGGAAGCGGCTGCTGCACTTTGCCGTCGTGGGCGGCGGGCCGACGGGCATCGAGTTCGCGGCGGAGCTGCACGACCTCATCCGCGACGATCTGTCGAGGCTGTTCCCCAGCCTGATGCCGCACGTGGCCATCACCATCTACGACATCGCGCCCAAGGTGCTGCCCATGTTCGACCGGAACCTGGCCAACTACGCGACCGACATGTTCCGCCGGCAGGGCATCCGCGTCAAGACGGAGCACCACCTGCAGCGCATACGGCGCGTGGGCGACGCGCTGATGCTGCGCATCAAGGAGGAGCCCGAGGAGATGGGCGCGGGCGTCGTGGTCTGGAGCACGGGGCTGATGCAGAACCCGCTGACGGGCAAGATACTCGGCAGAGAGGTCGAGGGCCTGGGCAGGATCGCAAAGGACGCGCGAACGGGGGGCATCGTGACGGACGGACACATGCGCGTGCAGCTCCAAGCCCCCGAGGGTTCACCCGCGACGACGCCGACGACGACGCTGCCCGACGTCTACGCCGTGGGCGACTGTGCCGGCGTCCAGGGGCAGAACTATCCGGCCACAGCCCAAGTCGCCAGCCAGCAGGCCGCGTACCTGGCCAGGCAGCTCAACAGTGGCACATCGGCCGACGCATCGTCGCCGGCGTTCAAGTTCCGCGACCTGGGCACGATGGCGTACGTGGGCAGCTGGCGGGCGATCCACCAGAGCCGCGCCGACGAGCTCAAGGGCCGCGCGGCGTGGATCCTGTGGCGGACGGGGTACCTGACGCGCAGCATGAGCATCCGGAACAAGATCATGATTCCGGTGTACTGGCTGATTACGTGGATCTTTGGGCGGGACATTTCGCGCTTCTGAGGGGACTGGCTGGGTGATGGATGGTGCTTTGCGGGAGATGGATGTGTTTTGTGGGATATAGACTGGTACTTTGCTCGGCGGGATAGACACAATCGGGAGTTGTGCAAGAGCGGGAAGAAGAGGGTTCTCAGCGTGGTCAAGGTGAAGGTGGCCCTCCCATGTTCGTCTCTCACGTATTTATTGCCAAACTCGAGGCGAAGCAATCCGCTCTGCCCGGAAAACACTCCAACTCCGCACGTGCAGCTATCAGTCTTGCCAAAATCCCCATTCACCCGTCAAAATCGGAGCGTAGATGTCGTACGTCACTGTCCGGCCATAACCGCAGCGAGCCGCAGACCCTCCGACGACAGCTTCATAGCCCGCCGATTGTGCTCAACCACACACATACATCACCACCTCACATTTTCCACATCCACGCCCCGCCCCGCCCCGCCATCGACGCACCACCACGGCGAAGAACAAAGAGGGCATAATGGCCGTCGACTACGGCGTGTACCTCGTCACCGACTCGACGCCCGCCATCCTCGGGACGCGCGGCCTCGCGCACGTGGTCGAGGCGGCGCTGCGCGGCGGCGCGTCCGTCGTGCAGTACCGCGACAAGAGCGGCGCGCACGAGGCCGTGGTGCAGACGGCGCGCGAGCTGCACGCGCTGACGCAGCGCTTCGGCGTGCCGCTGCTGGTCAACGACCGCGTGGCCGTGGCCGTGGCCGTGGGCTGCGAGGGCGTGCACCTCGGGCAGGGCGACATGGGTGAGTCGCGTGCGTCGCGCCGCGCGAGGCCAGGCCGCTGACGGGGGACAGCGCCCGCGCAGGCGAGGCGCATGCTCGGCCCGGGCAAGATCATCGGCGTGACGGCCGGCTCCGCGGCCGAGGCCATCGCCGCGTGTGAAGCCGGCGCCGACTACATCGGCATCGGCGCCGTCTTTGCCACGCCCACGTGCGGCCTCCCGCCTCCTCCACGCTCCCTGCGTCGCTAACCACTGCCGCGCCCCCCCAGGAAGAAAGACACAAAGGCCATCCTCGGCCCCGGCGGCGTGCGCGCCATCCTCGCCGC
>LFRF01000001.1:1990862-2009178 GCA_001189435.1 Tolypocladium ophioglossoides CBS 100239 | reverse complement strand
CTGCTGCATCTGACCCTGGTTCGATGGCACGCTCGCTTCTGCCATGATTTGCTGCATCCGGCTCTGGCTGTATTGATGGACCGCCTTGATCCTCTGCTGGAAAAGCAGCCTCTGTTCTTCCTCTCGCTGCCGCTCGTACTCTTTGGGGTCCGTCAGCCGGAGGCGGTTCAGCTTGACCATGTCTTCGGCATCGCGACGTTCTTCTGCCGTCAGGTCGACGGTCGCGTCTTCTTCCTCAAACGTGTCGGTGGAGACAATATAGCGAATCGCTTCACCGTTGGCCTTGTAACTGATCAGCTTGTCCAGTATCAAGTCCTTGCCCACAAATTCCTCTAGGCTCTTGGCCCGCACGGGTTTGATGGAGTGTAAAAGGCTCCCCAGCCTCTTCGACCAGCTCACAGGGTTCTTCTTGTCGACGACGCGAGAGGCCAACTGCATCTTGAACACGGCCTTATTTTGCAGGTCCTCCTCAAAGGTACCCGCAACGACAAAGCGGTAAACGAAGACGGTCTTCTCCTGGCCGATGCGATACGCCCGTCCAATTGCTTGCTGTTCTTGGACAGGGTTCCACTTGAAGTCGAAGATCACCACCCGGTTCGCTCCTTGAATGTTGAGGCCGACACCTCCTGCGTTGGTAGATATCAGATAGACCTCCTGGTTGCCGACGTTGAAGTTTTTGATCATGTCCTGCCGCTTCCCGATCTCAGTGGATCCATCGAGTCGGCAAACCCGTCGCTTCTGCATTTTCAAAAGATTCAACAAGTAGTCCAGCGTCGGAAGCGACTGGCTGAACACAAGGACCTTGTCGTGAGCACGCCGAGCCTCATCCAGGATCACCGACAGCAGTTCGGCCTTTCCTGATAGAGCAGGGTTATCCAGATCCTTCGCATTTGTCTCCTTGAGCACCGCCGTAATGAGATTCTCTGGAAGGGAAGCTGGTTTGCCCTGCTCCCCCTCCAGTCCCAGTCGGGCCTCCAAAATCCTTTGTCGGAAGCAACGTGGATGATTGCACAGCAGTACAAGATCGCTGACGATGCTGAAGATTTGGGCCTGCGGGAGGTTTTTCGTCCCGTTGTATTCGCCTTGTATGCCTGACACATACACCTCGTACAGTCTCTGCTGCATCTTAGTCGGCGGAACACAGAGCACAAACTCATGCTTCGGCGGAAAGTCGTCCTTCAGGCAGGACTTGATGGTCGCCCGGTGGACCTTGGGCGCCACCGTCTCCTTGAGCACCTGCAGCATCTTCAGGGCTTTGCGCTTTTCGAAGCCCATGCTGTCTCCCCACAAGCCTTGCTGGATCGGGGTCGCGTAGATTTCGCGGAACTCTCCAAGGGGGCCGAGATAGTTCGGTGCAACCCAGTTGATCATGGAATAGTACTCTTCCACGTTGTTGGCCAATGGCGACCCGGTCAGGGCGATGCGACAGTTAGCCTTGAACCGCGAGCAGACCAGGTGCACCTTGGCGAGTGGGTTCTTGAGAACGTGGGCCTCGTCCCCAATGACAATGTTTGGCCCGTTGATCAGGGTCTCCTCCAGTTCTTCGTCATCTTGAATGACCTTTTGCAGCATCCTGTAGCCGATGACCAAAATCCCGCCCTCTCCTGCCCAAGACTGGACAGCCAGGCGGCGCTCATCGCGCGGCATCCGTGACTCAATCTTGCGAAGCGCACCCAGCAGGCCGCCGGGAGTCCAAAGAAGAAGCTCATCCATCCAGTTATCCACCAAGCCGGCAGGGCACAGGACTAAGGTCTTGGACTCTCTGAGATCCTCTGGGATTTGTGCCGTCACGGACGGGTCCCCTGATTTGACAGCTTCCTGTATCGCCACCAGAAAAGTAATGACTTGCATCGTTTTTCCTAGGCCCATCGTGTGCGCCAAGAGACAGCCTTGACGAACGTCCGAGTCCAGGATGATCTGGTTCCAGATGAATAGCACCCCGTCGATCTGGTGATCTTTGATGCGCTTCCCGGTCTCTTCGTTGATGTAAATGAACGACTGGTCGTCCTGCTTGACCTCGTTGATGATCAATCTAAATTTGTCTCGGGACATTGAACCAGACGTGTCAAAGGCAGCTCTCAGCCTGAGTCGCCGAGCCTCCTGCTCCTCGAGACGGAGTCTCTCTCTTTCACGGAGATCCACCGCTTCCTTGTTCTGGATGATTTCTCTAGGCGCGTTTTTGCGTAACTTGGAAGGCGTATCTTGCGTGCCCAGAGGGGCGTCGTCCTCGGCATCGTCTAGGTCACCTAAGTCGTCGTCGAAAGCATCGGTCCTGAGGATTTGACTCTCCACAGGGAAGTCTGGCGCAATTTTATTGACAAAGTCATAAAACTCGCTCCAGTGGCTGGCTTTTGCTTTTACGAGCCTGTCTCTATCTCTTGCGGAAGGAGTCGCCACTCGAGGCTCTTTGCAAGACTTGACCTTGATGTAGCACAAGAACAGGCGAGTGATGTCGAATGCCATGGTTCTTGGTCCTGGCGTTTGAAGTTCTGCGACATCTTCCACCCCCTGTTTCAACTGCTCGCAAACCGACAGCTCGTACAGCTCTGGGCGGGAAGTGTCTCGGGCGGCTTCGAAGATCCAGGTGCGGCGCGTATGCCCAAGCCTCCACAGGAGACAGACGATCAACCTGGAGCGGTCCTCAAGCTTAGCCCAGTGGCTAGGGGACTGTTTCCCTATCTGCTCAACATCAAAGCCCTCCTCAGCCGCCGAGGCTGCGTCAACGGCTGTGGAACTGGCGTTGTCATTGTGAGTCGGAAGCTTTGGAACGTCATTCTTTGGGTCGACCGTCGATGTCAAGTCAATGATAGACGCATGCCAGCGTTCTCGCGACAGCTTTTCCAGGGTTTCCATTTGAGTGAGGTCCATATGCATTGGAGACTCCACTTCCATTGGACTGGGCTGATCAAAGAAGGCATCGTCATCGACTGCGAGCAAATCACCGTTGCCCATGGTTTCGTCCTCGTCCGAGCTGGTCAAGACCTCGCTACCCGTAGGGCTCTGTGGCCGCTTGTCCACGGGGCGCTGAGGTCCCGGGACGCTGGCTGGCTTGGGTGGCTCGAGGCGCGACTCTAGCATGTCGGCAAGCCAGACGTTGTGAAACTTGTCATTCAGGCTTTGCTCAAGGCACCTAGCCTGGAGCCGAACCTCGGATTCCTTGGCCCAGGTTTCCCCCAAAATTTCAGCCGACAGCTTCTTGATCCGATCGTCGTACATCTTGGCGCGATGTCGAGCCCCGAGGGTCTGGTCGATCCGCGTTCCTCTCTTTCTGGCGTCCGTCCAGATCCTATGGGCCATGCGTTGGTGCCTGGGAAGCTTTGTCTCTTCCCATTTCGTTTTGTGGTGGTCGATGGCATCTTGCAACACGGCCTCTACCCGTTCTCGTTTGACAAACTGTTGCTGCATTCTCGCGTTTTCCATGTCGGCTTTCTCGGCCTCGATCTCTCGAAGGGTTTCCTCGTCTAGGGAGTCGGACAAATCGAACAGGTCGACTATTTTATCACCTTCCTCTGACGGCGTTGGTGAGTTCATTGCAACCAGGCCCTGGGCCAAAAGGGTCTGTCTGTGGCCGTTTTTTACCAAAAGCCGCTTCATGGCGCGGCCAGTGATCAGCCGCCAACCGGCCGGTAGTCTTATCGGGAACGTGGTGGCGAATGTGCCTTCTTCACCTTCCTGGATCTGCGTGGTAAGTATGTCATTAGAAGACTTGATCGCCGCCATGGCAATAACTCCCTTGCCCAGATAAGCCTGCGGGCTTGCCCTCTCCCATGGGAAACCATGTTCTTCATTGTCGTCCACGTCATGTGCGGCAGCATTGTTGACGCCGTCGGCTTCTGTTGCTATAGGAAGCGGTAACGAGTGAACCGCCTTGCCTGAAAGCAGCGTCGGTGCCACGCGCATTCGCTTCGGGGGGTTGGCTCCATCGGGTCCAATCTCTGCTGAATCACCGCGTACTTTGGAGATGGAAACCCCCCGGTTCTTGGCGGGTGTCGAATTCTCTGGCTCTGGTTTATCGCGAGAGTCACCCCTGGGCCCGTCTGGTTTGCGTTTCAAATCAGCCGCCTGGCCATCTTCGAGCTGTTGATTTGCGGTACCATTCGAATTTTCGCCGTTGGTCATTTGCGTATGCTGCAGTCCAGTAGTGCGGCGGCCATGCACATCGGTGTCGGGCAGGTCCGCCTTATCCTCCGACTGTTCCTTTGTGAAGTCGATTTTCCACAACCGAAACGCCGGGCTCCTGGAACGAAGATTGACAAGGGCTCGTCCCAATGCAGCCTTATGACCGCCCAGCCTGATGTTCAGACTCTCAAAGAGTTCCTGTCTCGAGCAAACAAACTCAAACGACAGGAGGGCATGGCCATCCATCTCCTCTTCTCTAATCTTTTCGGCGAGAGCAGCTGGATCTCGCGTGCACGGCCGGTCCAAGGAGCAGAGCTCCTCGGAAACTGCCTCCACGTCCCATAATAATGGGTCGTGATGCCGAACGCCCTCCATTTGACTTCATAGAGACATGAGATGGCGGGGGGTTGTGGTCCAGCTGGGAAGCTGTCAGTCGATCGCTGTTAGAAGCAGCCTGTGCTTCTCGACCGGATCGTGTTGAGGTAAGCTTGAGGGGGGATTAAGACAGAGTAGAGGGGTGCAAAGGTGCGGGTTGGTCGAGGTGCAGACGACGCGGTTTCCGTCTCTCGCAATGAAACAGCGTCGGCGAGAACTAGCCTTGAGTTGACAGGCAAGACCAGACAAGACGTTCTTGAGGGCGAACCGCGTTAGAAAGTCAGCAGAACAGTTTCGTTTCGGTTGCGGCGCAACTGCACGGCGAGACGTTGCTGTTCCCGCACCCTTGTCCGTTGCCCGGCAGCCAGAGGCACTCGCGAGTTGGACAATGATTCAACAGCTCGGAGGCTCTGGCTCTCAAGGACCGAGAGCGTGCACGCTTCGGAAGGGAAAATGGGAGAGCCAAGCGCAGTGCATGACGTGCAGAAGATCATGGAGAGCGGCGTGTGCCGGTTGGCGCTCCGTGCGGTGCCTGATGGACACGCCTTCACGTGACCAGACCAGGACCCTTAAACTGATCACTAAGGCACCAGGTAGCGATAAGAGAGACCCAGGTGAAGTACGGCGACCTTGATGGCTTTTCCCGAAAATGATTATCATTGCGGTGCGATCCACGTTTGCAGTCCAAATGGGTTCCGAGTTTAATTTTCAGACACCCGCTCTCAACTGGTTGGTGGGTCGGCGTCGCAGAGGCAGTGCTGTCTGAGTGTCTCAACCAGCGCCTTCGTTCTGACTTGCACCGCCGAAGGATCCTCTACATGTTGCAGCATGAAGCATTGCATTGCTAGTTGGCGTATGTAGAGATGAATTGCGCCTATGATATTGACGAAAGCTTTGTCCGATATCGCGAGCCGCAACCGGGCTAGAGACGCCTGGCTGGCATCTCCACCCCAGAATCGTGGAGCTTCGCGCCATTACTAATCCATCTTGGTCGCTCATCGGCATCACCCCGCTGCTCTTCGCACACGCCGAGTGCTCCGACATACAAATAGGAGCATAGCATCCGGTCAGCGCCGTGTAAATTAGGCATTCCGTTTCAGAGAAGGGTCTCGCTCTCACCATGGCGTCGCTCACGGCCGGGACGTATCCCCCGCCTCTGAAGGAGACGGAACTTGATGGCCTCGTCCAGACGACCAAGGACTGGTCCATTGGCAACGGCCTTGCCATCCGCCCACCCCCGGCGGTCATCCCCACGGTAGCTGATCCTACCGGCATAGCTGCGATCAACGCCCCTGTCACTCTCTTCCCAAGCCCTTTCCCGCGGATATGCTTCGACCAGGGCAAGTCTGTGCAAAAGACGTACAACGAGCTCTATGCGTCCGTAAGCCGCGATGAGGAGTTTCTGGCCCAGATCGTCAAGGAGTAAGCTCATCACACAGCTGCAAGACCCATGGCTGACTCTTGACGTAGGGTCATGGATGGTGACGACTTCATCAGAAGCTTGTGGCAGATTCACCTCAGGGTCAAGGAAGAGGGATACACTCAGGTGCCTGTCTAGTCTACCCGATGCCGGCATGTCTCCTAACCGGAAGCTAGCCACTGTCATTGGGACTGTTTAGATCAGACTACATGGTCCACCAGGATGCCTCGACGTCGCCCCCGACGTTACAAGCCAAGCAGGTTGAGTTCAACACCATTGCCTCGTCCTTTGGCGGGCTCTCCTGCTATACGTCGCGCTTGCACAAGTGAGACTACGACCCTGACGGCTTACTGAACCACGCGGCTGAACGCAATATAGGTACCTCGCGACCACCGAGTATCCTTTACTTGACCAGCCCATCGCGTCTGGCTCGCTTGACCTGCCAGAGAGCAAGGCGGTTCAAGGCCTTGCCGCAGGCATCGAAGCTGCGTACCACGCCTACCCATCCTCCGAGTTGGGCCATCCCAAGTGCGTCATCTTCCTGGTCCAAGGCGATGAGCGTAACGTCTTTGACCAGCGCCACCTGGAGTATCAAATCGCCCTGTCGTCGCCGACGATACGGCTGTTCCGACTCGCCTTTGCCGACATCCTCGCCCACACATCGGTAGCCGACGCGCCCAAGCGACAGCTGCTCTACAGGCTCCCTCGAAATCCGTCCAAGGTCTTCGAGGTAGCCGTCGTTTACATGCGAGCCGGCTACGGCCCCGGCGACTACCCCGACCAGCGCGCATGGGATGCTAGGTACCAATTGGAGCATTCGGCTGCCATCAAGTGCCCGACAGTCTTGACGCAGCTCGCTGGCACCAAAAAAGTGCAGCAAGTCCTCGCCACGCCGCGCGCCTCGTCTGCGCCGTCGATGCTGGGTAGGTTTATCAAGGACGACACTCCATTGACGGGAGAGCTCTGGAAGACGTTTGCAAACATCTACCCGATGGATGCATCTGAGGCAGGCCTGGAAGCCCGCAAAAAGGCCTTGGACCCTGAGCAATGCCAATCGTATGTCCTCAAGCCACAGCGAGAAGGTGGAGGCAACAACATCTATCGGGGAGCGATTCCAGGGTTCCTGCAATCAGTACCAGAGGAGCATTGGGGATCGTACATTCTCATGGAGCTCCTCACGCCGCCGCCTGTGTCGAACCTCATCCTCCGTAACGGCAAGGTAGAGCAAGGCGGCGTCATTTGCGAACTCGGCATCTACGGCACCTGTCTGTGGAACCAAAGCACAGGAGACGTGCTGCACAATGAGGAGGCTGGTTATTTATTGCGAACCAAGGGCGATAAGAGCGAGGAGGGCGGTGTCGCGGCTGGATATGGGTGCATGGATAGCTGCTCCTTGGTATAGGGTGGCACCAACAGAAATATGGAGTAAGACCATTCATAAAGACATCTGAGACATGACAGGTTGGGAATTCAGTGAGTTAATTCGTGGCACTTCTGCGCTTGGTATCGCCCTTGTTGGTACAGAAGGATTCCACCAAGCCCCAATACATGTCCAAACACAGGAGACGTCTGACAAAGGAGATGGTCTTTAGAGCGGGGAGGATGTGTGTAGAGCTCGGCACCGACACGACTCTATGTTACACGGATAGACGACGGGGTTTACTCGTTCTGGCCGGCGGTCTGGGGTCGCTTGAGAACCTCGATGTTGCCTGCGCAGTGTCAGTATGGGATGTATCGTGACCGGGCAGTGAGTGGGCTGCGCACGCTGGACCACGTTGAGGCTGCTCCGGGTCTGGCCATTGGCGTCCTGGTACGTGTTGATGGACGCATCGCCTTCGACAAACACCATGGCACTATCGGCGCATCAGTCAGCATGCCAACCCCCTCGTCGTCTCGTTTGCGCCGCGACGGGATACGCACCCCTTGGGCAGGCTCAGCAGAAAGTCGCGGCGCGGGCCCTCGGCGAAGCTCGTGACGCGGAACCAGCTCGTCTGGCGGTTGTCCTTGGGCCCGCTATTGCTGGCGACGGCGTACTTGAGGATCTCGCGGCCGCTGCTGGTGGGCTGCAGCTCGGGCGTGTCGGCGAGGTTGCCGATGATGGAGATGCGGGCGAGGGAGCGCGGCGCCGAGGTGCTGAAGGAGCGGGTGGCGGAGGCGCCGGCGGCGGTTGCGCGACGGGCGAGGAACGACGACATGTTGGCTGCTGGCGGTGCGTGGGCTGGTTGCGCTGGCGGGATGAGGGTGATGAAGCGGCGATGGACGATGGTGGGTGTCGGTAGTTGGTTTGTGCGAGTGCGACTGCTGGAGTCGTATCCCTGCGATGGCCTTGCGACCTGCAGTGGTCGCGTCAGGTCGTGTTTGACGCGAAGATTAGGGGTCCATTCCGGGCTTGTGATTGGCTCGTTTCGGTGACCATCCGCCAGCTCCCCTCCTCAGTGGTCAATGGATCTGCGAACGGCAACGGTAGGCTTGTCCCAAAGAACGAAGCTGGCTCGTGGTTTGCAACGCCCTCGAATAATTTCAGTAGTTATGCGTTTGCCAACGAGACTTTCACGGGGGACGGGTTTCCGTGTCCAGGCGATTAACCTGATGACACAGTATTTGGCCACCCTGCTGTCCCGCGTCACTCACTCGAAGACATCTAGGCAAAGCCGATAAAGATGTCTGCTACCGACAGAAGCCTCACAACTCCTAAACTCATGCGTGATTCTTGCAAGCGAGCGCCCCTAGTCACCGCCCAGTGAGTGCAAACCGTGGCACTGCCAGGTCTGCTCAGCGCCACCGATGAGCTACGCTGCCATCACTCCTCCCTGATCAGTTCCGGTGATTCGGGAGGCAACGGCGATGCTTTACGAGTAACTGAACGGTCCCGTGCCCAATTATTAATACTGGTGTCCCAGGACGACCTGGACACGTCCCCGGCAGCTGCACCGCCGAACCCGAGGAACCCCACGCTCGTTCCAGTAGATGTGCCATTTTGATATTGATACAAATCTCAAGAAAAACTGACAACTCGACCTACCCTCTGCTGCGGCGAAAAGCATCGATTGCCGTCTAAAACGCCTAACCGTCGTGAGGACCATGTAAAACCAAGACCCGCCGTGGCAAGCACGAGCTCCTCCTCTAGAAGCCCCGTCCACGTCCTCCTCTGAAGCCACCACCACCCCGTCCACCACTGCCGCCCCTGGAGAAGCCGCCTCCACCCCTCGGGCCACCTCTCGAGAAACCACCACCTCGGCCACCTCCTCTAGAGAAGCCGCCGCCGCCGCGCGGTCCCCCCCGTCCGCCGAAACCCCCCCGCGAGCCACCCCTCGAGGAGCCGCCGCGCCCTCCCCTGCCGCGGTCGCCGCCCGCGCGCTTCAGCTTCTTCTCGCCGGGCACCTTGGGCTTGGGCAGGAACTTCTCGAGGGGCAGCAGCTTGTCGCCGCCGATGAAGACCTTGTCGCCGGCCTTGAAGCTCGTGGCGACGATGCCCGCTTGGGGCTTGATGGTGAAGAAGACTTCGTTGATGGGGCCAAGGATCTCGTCGACCTTGCCGATGGGCGTCTTGTTCTCGAGGTAGATGGGGGCGTTGAAGTAGGGGACCTTGACGTTGGAGGAGCGGCAGAACATCTCGCCCTCGACGGCGTGCTCGAACGTGCCCATCTCCAGGACTTGGGCGGGAGGGCCGGTGGGCGCATTGTAGCCGCCTCGTCCGCCTGGCAGGATCAATCGTCAGCTGGGGAAACTCGGGTGGCGAGAAGAGGGAGCGCACCTCGGAAACCACCTCGGCCGCCGCCGCGACCGCCTCTGAAGGACATTTTGTGTTGCGGATTGCTGGGGGCTCGACAACTGTGGTTATCGTCGAGTGTTGGTGACGGTGCAGTCTTCGGCGTCGAGAAACTTTTCCGTGGGCAGGCGGCGGAGATTTTTTCCGGTGCGGTGAATTGTCGAACTTGATTGACTAAAAACTGTGGCGCACTCCCTTGTCGATAAGACCGTAGGTACGGAGTACTTCGTACTTTGTATCGATAAGATACTATGCGAAGCAATACTCGTACTACGAAGAATAACGATAGGATTTCCACAGTTGACAACTCACCACCCCGTTGCACCGTTGCGAGAACCAACGCCATCTGCCTAAAGTCCCAGCTGCCGACATCAATAGTCAATAGGAGGCGGCAAGCCCCGTCGCCTGCGCACGCCCTCTGGCTTGGCCTCGCGCGGCCCATCGCCGATGCGGTGATGGTGGCGATGCCCTCCACCACCAAACGGGCCAACGGCCAACCGCGCGCATGTGTGGCAGGGCGTTGTCCGCCCAGGGGCAGCGGCAAACGAGCTGCAAGCCCAGCGCAGCCCATTCCGTCCTCGCGTTACACCCGCATCTACATTGATTCCCACTGCGGCAGCCTTCACGCGCAGCCCCTGTCGGCAGCTCCCGCCGCCGTGCACATCGTGTCCCGATCCGGGTGTCAATAGAGGCCCGTCAATAGACGCAGCTTCCGGTCACGACGGCTTCAGCGGGCAAACATGCGCAGCCGCAACTCCAGCGGCCGGCTGCCATGCAGCCATACGATAGGCCTTTGGCTCCCCGGCACGTACTTGTATCCGCGTCGCCAGGCCTTGTCCCGTTGTTTCCTCATGCGCGCTTCGCGTAGGGATTCCGTAGTGGTGAGGTTTKCGACAATGTTTCCGCCGCGGCTCCGACTTGTCTCGGCAGCGGCAGCGGCAGGCTGGCTGGCCCGTCAGACGTCTCATTGAAGCCTTGTTGTTTCCCTCCATTGGCGCCCTGCTAGTCGTCTTTGGTCCTTTTCTGCAGGCCCAGCCTGCCGTTGCCTCTATTGTTGAAGGCTTCTATAAGGCTCCAGGTCGCATCCTCATGTTGTCGTTATTGTGTTCGGCAGACCGGTCTTGTTCTGAGTTGATGACGGTGGCCGGCAGCTTGCCTTTCGCCGTCTTCGTTTTTGTCTTCGTCTTCGTCTCCGTCTTCGTCTATGTCTTCGTCTCCGTCTTCTCTGCCTTTATGAACTGGCGGTCCGTTCCTTTGCATCGTCCTCTCGTCCTCATTGTATCAAGACCATCATCGCCGAGGCCGCCGCACCATGGAGTCGTCATCGCCGAACCGCCTCTTTGGCCGTGACGATGCATTGATCTTCCGCGTCCCCAGCGAGCCTCCCTACGTCACTACCTCACTGACAGCCAACCTCGTCGTCCGCGTCCTCCTGGCCCTCCTCGGCAACATGGTCTGCCTCGTGCCGCTCCGCCTGCTCTACCGCAACGGCGAGTTCGCCGCCGTCGTCTTCATCCTCAACGTCATGGCCATCAACCTTGAGACCGTCGTTATGTCGCTCACCTGGCGTGACAACGACGTCCAGTCCTGGTGGCCCGGGTACGGCCTCTGCGACGTCGACGCTTACTTCCACAATGCGAGCCAGGCCCTCTACGCGACCTGCCTGCTGGCCATTATGCGCAACCTAGCCGAGCAGGTCGGCATGCTGCGCGCCAACCCCCTGACGGTCAGGGAGAAGCGCAAGCGCAACCTGATCCAGGCGCTCATCATGTTCCCGCTTCCGATCCTGCAGTTGGGCATGACGTGGATCATCACTACCCAGAGATACGTGGTCGGGACGTTGGTCGGGTGCACCTGGATGCCCCATGCGTCGTGGCCCAACCTGGTCTTCTACATCCTGCCCCCGGTGGTCCTGGGTTTCATCACGACGGTGTATGCAAGTGAGTTCTATCGGAACTTCTCTTGGTTGTTCCTAGGAACGAGAAAGCTGACGGAATGGCATCACAGTCCAGGTATACTTTCGATTTCGCGAGGTTGCCAAAACCACCCAGACGGCCCTGTCCACTAGCAGGACAGCTAACCGCAGAAGCCAGCGCACTAGGCGTCGCCTATACCTGATGGTGACGTCCATCCTGGTGCCCTTCTTCCCCGTGGTCATCGCCCTCGCAGTCGTCAACGTGCTCGCCAACCGTCCACTCTTGCCCTTCAGCTATGACGCCGTCCACGACCACCCATTTCCCAGGCCGTGGAACACCATTACCTTCATCCCGTCGAGCATGATCAACTGGATGTACATGAATAACTGCTACATCCCGATCCTCACCGTCGTGCCCATCTTTGTGTTCTTTGGCATGACCAAGGACGCCATGAACCAGTACCGGCTGGCCTTCCTGTTTGTCGGCCTGGGCGACGTCTTCCCTCGCCTCAAGGAGGAATACAATCCGGATAGGGGTCCTTCTGGGGGAAGCTCGTTAGGCTCGGGCCAAACGGCGACGGTGACAGGGTGAGCCACCGAGTGCTCTCTTCCACCCCAGTTGTGTTATTTCAAAATGCTAACCGGCACTTGACAGGTTTCCGGCCTGGGCCTCGAAATTGAATTCTTCCACCTCCTCGCGCCAGTTGACTAGTGTTCACTCCACCTCCACGACCGGTCTCCGCGATGCGCACGCCCAGGCGACAGACCTTGCCGCGGATCTCGACATGGAGAGCGGCCTTGGTCATGCCGTTCGCGAACCCGAGTCGGCGGCCGATGCCTGTCCCCCCAACCCCTTTCCCTTCCGCACACGTCTCAGATTTCCCATCCCTTTTAAGCTGCTCTTTTTCAAGTCCAAGACGGGCAAGAAACCCAAGACCCAGGGGATATTGCCCCTGGAGTCCTTCCACGCCACCACGCCTCCACATGCATCGCGATGGAACAGCCTCCCCGGCAATACCCAAGCTCACGCCTGGGCCGACGAGGAGGCCAGACTTTTCAACACACCCGCAGACACTGGGGATCTAGGGTCCTCCAAATCTGGTGCCGTCAGGGTCGATACGACGTTCACGAGGGAGATACTCCGAGCGAGCATTCACCGTCAGCAGCGCCACCCGGGCACTTGCCATTCGTGAGCGCTTGCGCCAGTCGGTCATGGTACTTGCTCTAACTGCGAGAGAAGGGATTTAATCTTGGAACGGGAGGAATTTCAGCTTTAATTTTTTATTTCGCATGTACATCCAGACAGAGCACAGGTGTTGACGCAGCATCTACGCTGACGTCGGGCGTTGAGCACAAGAGCATCCCAACACCAGGTCCCAGAGATCCCGCCTGCTAGGATAGACAACCAACTTATGCAAATGAGGACAAGATTTGACTCGCATGAGAAATTAACATGGTGCGTAGATTACTTGGATATCCCGTGTATGTCTATATCATACAAAGCAACGCACTCGTAAACTCCCCACCCATGCGGTGTCCAAAAATGTGCACCCATCTTCAGTGCAGCAGTGTATATACCGGAGCTCCCGTCCATCCATTCCAATGGTACTCTGTAGCGTTTTTTTTTCTTTTAAATTGTTTTCTTGTACCCGTCCCGCCAGAAAACCCAGCGCCAAAAGCAAAAACAGGCTTCCGTGGTATCAAACAGATGTAATTGTAATGTCGTCGCGGTAGTGGAACTGAGCAAGCACACGCAATAAACGGATGTCGAGAAAGGAACAAAGGAGGGAATATGTGTATGTGCCGGCCTCGGCTGATGAGGGCATCATGTCCAAGCACGACGCTGGCTGGGGGGGGTTTGGTGTTTGTCTTGTTTGGTCGCGGGCTCAACTCCGCCTCGCGCCGTTCTGCATCTTGCGCATGGCCTCGCGGTGCGCCTCGAGCAGGTCGCCGCTCCTCATGCGCTCGTCAAACGCCCTGTCGACAAACTGCTTCTCGCGGCGCTGCATCTCGCGGCGCTGGGCCTCGGCCTCCTTCTGACCCAGGAGCACGCTGCGCTGCATTTCGATGTTGCGCTGGACCTCGGCCTCGCGGTTCCCGAGCAGCGACGACGCGGTGAAGGGCGTCTCACGGCCCGACGGGCTCACGAGCGGCGAGCCCGCGCGGAGGTCCTGCTGCACGGACTGGCGGAAGGTGGCGAGCTGGGCGTCGCGCACCGTCTGCGCGGGCAGCGTGGACACGCGCTTCGGCTGGTGGGAGTTGAAATTGAGCGTCTCGGAGCTCTCGCGGCCGGCGGCCAGGGGCAGGCGCGTCAACGAGGCGTTGGACGGCTGGGACAGCGACATCAGGCTGCCGTGGCGCATGATCTCCTTGCGCTGGCTGAGCGGCAGGTCGTCGGGGTCGGGGGCGCTCAGCGCGGCCGCGTACGCAGGGTAGTTGTACAGGGACCCGGCGTCGCTGCCCGGCCCGTGTGCCGCAAAGGGCGGCGGCTCGGGGGTGAGGGAGAGCACGCTGCCCTGGGACTTGCTGCGGAGGAACATCTCGCGCTGGCCGATGAGCGTCTGGGGGCTGCCGTACGAGACGACGCCGGCGATGGCGGCACGCGGCGCCTCGCTGCCGGTGGGCGACGGGCTCGCCGACGCCCTCGCGGCCGCCGTCTCCTCTGGTATGGTGTCCCCGACGGGGGTCGCCGGGTGGCGTTCCTCGACGATGGGGCCGAATCCCGAGGACGCCCTGCGSGCCGCCGCCGCCGCCGAGGCCGACCGGGCGGGGAGTGCCGCTGCAGGCGGCGAGCCCGGGCTCCAGGCCTGGTCCCTGTCCTGGAGAACCGGCGACGGGATGACGATGCTGGATGGCACGTTGTGCCTGGAGAGACGTCTCGCGCTGCTCGGCACGTGCGAGGCGGTCGAGGCCTGCGACTCGGAGCGCCGGACCGCAGGGGCCGGCGCGCCGTCCTCGGCCGTCCTCCGCAGGTCCGCGACGTTGACGGGCGCGGGCCGTTCCGTGGCCACCGCCGCCGCCGCCGCCGCCTCCGCCGCCTTGACGGGCCGCGCCGCCTCGTCGGCGCGCACGTCGTCGGGGTCCGGGGTATCGGCGTAGCTGAGGTGCTTGGCCCACTCGTTTGTGCGGTAGGACATGGCCACCCGCGACAGCGAGTGCGGCAGCCGGTCCTTGGTCAGGCTCACAGGCGTCGACGCAACCGAGGCCATCGACTTGGCCTTTCCGGGCGCTTCAGGCAGGGCCTCTGCCGGGGACGCCACGCGGCCTTGCTCGGCCGGGCCGTGGGCGAGGTCTGCCGCGGCCGCGTGCGGCTCGTTTCGAGCGGCCTGGTTTGACGAAGCCGCGACAGCCGACAGTAGCCACGATTCTCTGCCCTTGCCATTGCCGAGTACAGTCTCCGACTTGTCTGCCTCGGCGAGCTCCGCGTTGATTTCGATGTTCTGGTGCGCGTCCACAGAATGCACAGAGTGTCGGTTGGCGCCACTAACACTCTCGCCGTCAACCGTCGCCGCCAAGGACCCGTTGTCGGCATCGTGTCGACACGACTTGGGGATGACCAGCTCTTCCGAGCTCTCGCCGTTCTCGGGCGTCAGGTCGTCGCCTCCACGGCCCGACCGCTGGGAGAAGCTCCTGAGCAGCGAGGCCGAGCCCTGCGACAGCCGCTTCACCAGCGAGTGCCGGGGACGCGCGGGAGCCGCGGCTTCGACGTCGTCGGCAAAGGTGGCGATGGATGACCGGTCGCTGAGAGTCTCGGCGTCCTCGTTGGCCGGCACGGTGAACGGCAGCGGGACCACCTCCGGTGCGTCGGTGACTGTCTGCGCCTGAGAGACGCGTCTGCTCGTGCTGGTCCACTGGGAGAGGCGCTTGCCGCCTGTCGGTGTCGTAGCCACCTTCTCGCCCATGCCTGCAGCCTTCTCGTCCATGTCGTCGGCAACGTCGGTGGGCGACCCGGGGACGTCGTCGGCGGCGACGCGCACGGTGACCTTGCCCTCCTGCGTGTCCCCCGCCGCCATCAGGGCCTTGGGTCCGTTGCGGGAGTGCTCCGACTCGGACATGTCGGCCATCTCGATGACTTCGACGGACGGCCGCTTCAGCCTCTTCTCGCTCCCGGTATCCCCGAGGTCCGACATGCGAGATTCGGTGGCGCTCTTGCCGTCTCCGTAGACGCGCTCCCAGTGGCGGCGCTCGCGGGTGTTGGACTCCTCGATCTGGCGGCCGACGTTTTCCTCCTCGAGCTCCAGGTCTCGCCGGCCCTCGGCCCGCTCCACGGCCCGCTTCGCGCGCTTTTCCTTGACGATCCTCCACAGCTTGATCTGGGACACAATGCCGGCCAAGAAGAWGATGATGATGGCCGCCGTCTCCACTCGGATGCCCTTTGTGATGGGATACGTGTCCGCTCCGAGGGGGAAGAGGTTGGCGTTGACGCCCCAGACGTAGGCCCAAAACTCCTTGAGGCCGGCGCGGCTGAAGCAGTCGATGCCCAGGACGGTGACGGTAGAGCCCGCAAAGGCGATCATGAGAAGCAGCGCCCAGTCCCGCGTCCACCGGCTAAAGTACACGGCAAAGCCGGCCAGGGTGAAGCAGGCTGTAAAAATGGCCTTGGACGGCACGGGACGGAGCAGGCCGCCGGGCACCAGGCACAGCAGCCACATGCTCACGCAGAAGCCGCCCAGCGCGCATCCCAGGCCCTCGGTCAGCTCCTTGAAGAACATGGAAGCGGCGCCGACGGCACAGCCCGACATGACGACGGCCACGACGTACCCGCCCTGCATGGCATTGGAGACGGGGATGTCCATGACGTATACAATCAGCACCGCGACGCCGAGGGCGGTGATGTAGGCAGTGGAGAAGAAGGTGTGAATCCACCGATTCTTGATGCCGACGAGGGTGTAGACGCCGCCGGTGACGAGCATAATGGCGCCGGCCACGCCCCACGCGGGGGTGAGATCCGGCTTCATGGGAAGCTGGCCAGCGGGGATCGTCACTGTGCCGGGGCGGGTCAGTCGGGGTCGGGATCGGGAGGGCAGATTGGGACGGGGAGCACAGTCATACCATTCAAGAACTTGGAGTTGTCCAACGGGCCGTTGGTGGAGATGGCGGTGGGGAGGGCCGTCGAGTTGGCCGTGTTCGTCGGGGTCTTTGTGACGGAGACGGTGCTTTCTGCGGCGTCCGTCTTGGACGCGGACGTCTTGGATAGGGACGTCTCGACGGGTTTGCCATTGCCATCACCGGTGTTGGTGTKGGTGTTGGTGCTGGTGGCCTCGAGCCGCGACGTAGGCGTCGGAGTGGCCGTTGCGCCGTCGTCTTCCCTCCGGACGACCTGGAAGCCCCGCGCGGCAACGAGCTGCAGGGCCAGAGCCAGGCAGAGGAGCGCCCACAAGCGGGCAGCCGTGGGAAACATGGTCGTTGGGGCAGGTGTGCGGTGGTGTCGAGGTCGTCGAAGAGTCAGTGTCGGGGAGGCTTCACGACGGCTGCCACGGAGCCGGGAAGCATGGTCGAGAGCCGCTTAGACGTCGGACGAGAAGAAGCCCCTTTAGGAGAGCCGGCCGTGTAGACGATGGACCAAAGAAGCAATACCAAGGCAAATTACAGCAGCGGCGCCCCCAGGACGGATTGGATACGCAGCACGGGTGTGAGACAAGGTGTTCTGCCAGAGTCGTTGCTAGTGGGGGGGGGACGAGCACGGCGAGGAGGTTGAGTCAGGGACAGCAGAGTACGGAGGAGAGAGAGAAGGAGAGCGGGCTCGGCCTCGTAAACGGAGCACGCAACAGCAGGCAACGGGCGTTGGTCGACTTCTAGCACGACGACGACGACGAGGCGGCGGCGGCGGCGGCGGCGGCGAGGGGAGAGGACGAAAGGGTGGTGGTGGTGGTGGTGTAAGAAGACGACGACGCCCAGGACGCAGGGAAGGAAACGGACGAGCGCCAACGTGTGAGCGAGCGTGTGAGTGTCATGGATGGACGTCTCAGCGTCTCCGGTCGCTGTGACAGGTGAAAAGCGAGCCACCCACTCACCTGCTCCGGCCATCCAATGCACGATGGGACGGATCCGAAAGGAGGGCCGGCGGCGGCGGCGAGGTGAGGCCCAGCGTCAGGGCAGAGACAAGCCAGGCCTGCATGTACTCGCACGTACACGAAGTCCATGCAATGCTGGCTGCGAGTCTGTGACGGGCGCAGGTCGCAGGTCGCAGGGCCAATTTCCCGGGCGGTGGAGCCGGCGGCCATGTGGATGACGAGCATTGCCGTGTTGCGGGCGCGCAGCCGGCGGCGCTGCCGCCGCAGGCATTGCGTGGCGACGATGCAGTGATCATGGATGGCACGGCATGGCCAGCGGCGGCTCGTCGATGACGGCGAGATGCGCCAGGGCCGGCCGTCTCGGGAGTCGGGACCGTGGGGGCGGCGTSCGTGCGTCTCCATCTCCTCCGGGCCATTGGCACCCATGCGCGCGCATCGCCCAGATCACTGAAAGTCGAGCAGGCGGCCCGCCGTGTTGTCGTCGTCGTCGTCGTCGTCGCCGTCGTCGTCGCAACTCACAGCGGTCCTGGCGTGGACCAACCGATGCGCCACGGATGGAGCCAAGATTGCGCCGCCAGGGAACAGGGGCCCGCGGCCAGGGACGGCGGCCAGCGACCAGCGGTGGACCGCTCGGCAACGGCTGGGCACGCGGGCGGCCACGCCCCGGCGCAGGTACCTCCCTGGTACCCCGCCGCCGCCCCCCC
>LFRF01000001.1:1974581-1990832 GCA_001189435.1 Tolypocladium ophioglossoides CBS 100239 | reverse complement strand
CGAGCGCATGTGCCATGGCCGCGCCACCAAATACATATGTACAACGGCGCAGGCGAGGGCGGATGCTGCGTCCGCGAATGCACGAGAAGCCATTTCCGTTCCGAATGTGACGGCGCCCGCCCTGCGTGACTCGGACGTCGCTCTGCTGGCGGCGAGCGTGCGGCGAGCGTGCGGCGAGCTTGCGGCGATGATGCCTGGAATGGCCGTTGTCGGCTCTGTCTCAGTCTCGGCGCTCACAGCGCACTCACCATCTCACACAGCGCACTCCTCCCACACCGCACACGCACGCCTCCGCGCACACCTCACCACCGCCACCCACTGCCGGCACACCCACTCTCCCCGACGCGCATCCGCCTCGCATCCGCTCCTGCACCGCTCGAAATTGCCGGCAGCGCAGCGCAGCCCCTCGCCCTGGKATCGAGGCGCGCTGCCTGCTTTGGCGTGCTCGCCCCAGAGGGCTGGCGGCGGGCCGCGCTGCGCTGCGCTGCGCTGCGCTCGTGATCTTGGAACACCTGAGACCTGGGACGAGGCTGGCTGCTCCACCGCCGACTTACATGGACAGGACGAGCCAGCCAGCACCTCCCGACGCCGACGTCGCCACGCGCCCGGCCACCCCTGCGGGCATTGCTGCCACGAACCCATCCATTGGGCTCCTCCCGGCGGCTCGCCCACTGCCCAAGATCGCCGTGCTGGAGGTAGCCTGCTGCCATTCGCAGACGAGCCCCGGCACCGTCGACATCGACGGCATCACCCGGGCCTCACCGCGCACGCACCAGTTCGAGCCCGAATCAGCGCCGCACCGCAACCCATCCATGTAGCGACGTCGTGCCCTCCCTCCACTCGAGAGCCGCAGCGTGGCCGTGCGGGCGCCTCGACGCCCATTCAGCCCGTCGCACAGGTTCATGCCGTGGGCCAACCATGGACGCGGAGCCGCCAATGTCTGTACGCCCCCTTTGCCAGCTCATTAAACAAGCCAGCTGCGAACGCACATACGTCGGTCCGCAGTCCGTACTCGTCCGCGCGTACGCACCCGCGCCCGCCGGCCAGAGAACGCAGCAGAGGAAGAAGAAAGGAAGCGTGCATGTTGCAGCGTTGCGTCGCATCGTCGCATCGTCGCATCGTCATAGTACATACGAGTAACTCGTACTATTCTTCCATTGGCCCACGGCGCCGTTGGAATTGCAGACCGGTGACGGGCCCTATACTTGGTGCCTCAGGCCGACGACGACAATCACCCGCGCCCACGGGGCGCCACAGCGATTACTTGGCGGGCCCGTCCGCCCGGCGGTGGTACCGATCGTGAAAAGCCTTCTTTTGCCCCCTTGCCTCTCCGCGGGCACGCTGGCAGGGCTCGATCTCGGTGATCCAATGCCACGATGCGCCGTGACCGCCAGCGGCGCTGGGGCGACGCGTCCAAGATTAAACGGTGCCACTCGCCGACGCGCCGTTCAGCCACCAACCAGCCCGGCCCGCCTCAACACCTCCGCGCGACCAACCGTCGCCGACGCTTTGCGCCCGTTGCTGACGAGGCTGCGCCGAGCCGTGTCCGTCCCGGAACCGTACCACGAGCCACTCGCGCCTTGCCTGCTTGCCACTTGGTTTGCGTTGTCGATGCCCTCGCGCTCGAGTCGCTCGAGTCGCTCGAGTCGCTCGAGTCTGTCCGTCCGTCGCACCGATACGAACACGTCCGTGCTATATTGACGGCGGCGAAATACAATAGACACAAGCAGGTTTCATATCCGGACTTGTGCTCCGTACGTCCGTCGCACTGAGCTAGAAAACCTCGCTCGTCGCACACCGAACCTCCCAGCACCTGCTCGCTCTCCGCGTCTTCGTGTCGCGAGCAGGAAGCGGAACGGCTCGCCCCCGACGAAGCTCCGTCTGTCGATTGCCGTGGCGGACAACAGCGCCGTCATCGTGAAAACGTCTGCCAGATCCCCCCGTCCGATGGCTCTTCGCCCATCGCCATCACCTCCCTCATCGGTGCGCGTGCATGCTTGCTTGCTTACTCGCATATGACATCTGCGCTGCCCGCTCTCTGCAATGCATGGCCAACAAACGGGTGCAACGAGGGCCGCTGCCGCACGTCTCCGTCATTAGTCGCCCTCGAGCGCGTTTGCCGCTTCTTCAGCTGGCCTTTGCCATTGTCGCAAGTTGGCTGCTCAGCGCCGACGGCTTCCTGCATGGGCATTTATGCGTGTCATTGTTGCCTGCCTCGCTGGCCAAGCCGTGGCGCCCCGTGGGGTGCCACAGAGGGGACTGATTCGGAGTTATCGACCCCGTTGTAGAGCACGCCGTGCTTCCAGGTTCCCCAGTGGCGTCGACTTTCATACGAATGCTCGTGGTACAAAGAAATTGTCTCACAGTCATGTGAATGAAGACTCGGACAACCGCAGCCAACACGCACGTTTGTGTCACCAAGCTTCGTCAACCAACATGCACACCTTTCCATTTCCATATCAAAAGTTCTTCCGAAACCTTGGTTTCTGCCATCAGTGGTATCGTCTTCTCAATAGAAGAGAAACGCAGCCCTCATGAGTGCTGCAGTGGAGCGATTAAGAAAGAGATTGGGATGACTCCCCGTCGTGTAAACCTGAATCAATCATGCCCTCCGTTGCCCGTCTCTCATGCCCAGCCTCGCCTTCATTGGTATCATGTGTATCTCTCAGCCCGTCTCGCGCGTGCACAAGTGAAAATATCTAACAAGGTAGAAACCTTATCTCTTCGTAACTCGGGTCGGCACGCTGTCACCGCTGAACCGAGGCTGCGCTAGTGCTTTCCCCGTCCGGCTGCTGCTGCGTCCGGGTTTCGCCAAAGAAGGCTGCTTCTGCTTGTTGCCGTTGGCCAAGGCGAGAAGCGACTTCAGGGGCAGCAGAAGCAGCCGGAGAATGGCGTTGAAGGGGAAGAGGGCAATGGCCACGACGGATTCGACCGTGCGCGCCAACAGGTTCTTGCTGGCGGCACTGTTCTTTGCTGCCGCGGCGGCCAGCGCAATGGCGTCGTCCATTCTTGCGTCGAGCCCCGAGAAGCGTGATTCCGTTTGGAACTGCAGGAGGGTGGCCTTCTTTTCATACCGTCGCACTGCCCGGTTCAGCGCATCGAGCTCGGGCTGGATGGCGTTGCGCACATCCCTCGTCATCACCGCCTCCTGCTTCGCCCTTGCGGAATCCGGGCCCGCACCCTGCTCCATGGCCACTTCGCCTGCCACGGAGCGAGCCTCGAGCCTCTCGATTCTCCCAACCATGTCTTCGATCTGCGCCCCTGCGCCCGACGATGACGCAAAGGGGCTTCCGTGGACAGTTCTCTGCAGGTGGAGGGTCCGTGACTGAACCAGCCTGAGCATGTGGGAGAACACCCGTAGCTCTGACGCGAGTAGAAAGATTGTCAAGTTGTAGTTGGAGACCAGGCCCTCCGATGGGCGGCTCAGCTGCGACCTGATGGCATGGAGCAGGTATGCGCTGACGAGCGGAAGCACGAGGCATGCCACCAGCGACAGGACTTCGTGCATGTAGAGCTCGCGGAGGGCCGCCTGCTGTTGCGCCGTCGTTTGCTCTTCCCGAGACCGAGCCTTGGGGGCCGGTGTACTAGCTGCCTCCTCTTCTTCGGGCACATCGTCGAGTGGCGAGCTCGGCGGAGCGGCTGGCCCAGGAGACTCGAGATCGCTGTCGTCTTCGAGGACGACGTTGGAATAATCAGCCTCGTGCCGCGTGCGCACCTGCTGAGCAGAATGATACCACACCCTGCCGCGTGTTATGAGCCCAAGCGGTCTCGGACGTATTGCAAGAAGCGCAGGCCTACCATGGTTGCGTCACCGACCAGTGGAGAAAGACACCGGCCAGCCCCAGGAGCAAGATATCCTTCACGACGGCATGCCCATTCTTGAACAGCGCGCCTGCAATCGCCGGGAGCAGCGCAAACGCCAGCGACACCGACGCGAGGGGCGACGCCTCGGGCGGCGGCAGCTCCGCGCCGGCCTGCGGCTTCGGGTTCAGGATGGCGCGGGCCTCGCTGCTATAGTCGGACAGGTTGGAGCTCCTGCGCCGCGGCGGGCCTTCAACGGACGCCTCGGAGCGGCCAGCAAAGGACCGTCGTCGCGTGGGCAGCGACTCGTCGACCGTCTTTGCGCGGCGGAGGGCGTGGCCGGGCGGCCCGCTGAAGCCCGAGGCGACGCCAGAGGCCACGGGCGCGGCGTTGCCAACGGCTTTGATGGAGGCGGACGATGACGCAGCTTGTTGCCGGGAGGCGGCCGGGCTCTCCTCTCGCGTGACGGCCATGGTGCATCTGCGCTGCGCGTCCTCGCTGCGGTCGGKCGGTCGTCCAGGAGGTTGTCCAAGGGGAAGCTGGCGACGGCGGGGGCCATCTGATGACGGGCAGTCGTGGCCACTGGTTGGCGGCGCGCCTCGGTCTGTGAGGCAGCGCGGACGCTCAGCTCGATTGCCTAGAACGGAAATTAAGCCCAAAGGTTCAACCGTTTTCAGTCTCGGCTCCACCACGTCAGGCCATTGGGGTCATCTGAGGAGCCCATAATCCGGGGTAATGGGAGGGGATGGTGCCAGCATCGACGCCTCCGCAGGCACACCGATCTTATCAGCAGCATCTAGAAACGGCATGTACGAAATAGACGCGAATGCATTAAACCGGATGCTCATCGGGACGGCGTTGTACGACCCTCTCTCTCCGTTGGGCTCCGGCTCAGGCCGCCCCGCGTTTGAGCAGTGATTGGGCAACCGCATAGTTATTAATTATTTATACTTCGTGTTCCGTACGGAGTATCCCTCGTCTTGTTTCGAGAGTACCGTGGTACAGAGGCTCTCTCATCGACGACGAATACCTTCCTCTTGTCAGGTCCTCCTGCAGGTCCAAAATTTAGCACCGTCGCGCGGACATGGCCCCGAGCTTCAAACGCCCTCGGACTCCGAACTCCGCAGTCCGTACACCGTACGGGTGGTGTGCATATCTGCCATCGTGTTGGTCAGCGCACTTGGTCGTCGGGACCCTGAGTTCCGGGGCCACTTCAGGTCCACATAACGGAGCGGTAACATGGCGAGCCGCGGCAGGTCAGCATGCCGGCCCCGCGCCGAGTTTCTGGCATCATTCAAAGTGACAGATGACGTGAAACAGCGGCGCCTGCGAGTATGCTCACCAGCTACCAGATCCTATCCAGGCAGTCAGAGCCCAACAACGCCAAGATTCTTTAGATTCCGGGACGCCAAGACTACACTACGATTCCAGTTCAGACGAGCAGTTGGAGCAAGTATTCCGTAGTCCGTAGTCCGTTCGGGATGCGTTCTCACCATGAGCCCAGTCTCTCCGCCCAGCAGGTCCGCCTAGACGATGTTGGAACCCGGTGGGCTGAATCCATGCAGGGCGTTCGCACAGACCCAATAACCGGCACACAGCGGCACAACACGATCAAGACTTCCGGCCATGCAGCCATTCGGAACCAACCAAGGTCAGGCGAGTCATCATGCTCGCATGAGTCCCAGGAGAGCGCTAGGTCGTCCGCTGAGCCTCACGGTGTCGTGTGTCGGCCAACAGGCAAATCCCTGCTGCGAAGAGCGTATTCAGCTCGATCAAGTGAGCCGATGGGATGAATCAGAATCGATGGACCTAACAGCTGATGCAGCAGCTTCATTAGTTCATTACCCAGGGGCCGTTTTTCGTTTCATTGCAGCCAACCGCGGCTCAGCTGTGCGTCGATGCCAGGTACATACATTGCTTCTGCTGCATCACTGCATGCAACCACGGCGAGGGTTGCCCGTCTCGCTTGCGTCAAAACCCCAGGAAAGCGCACCGTTTGCCTCTCCTCCGTACAGGTCGTCCGTACAAGCGTGGGTCAGAAGGTCAGACACGCCTGGACCGCCGTTTGTCGAGGCGTGACGGCGCCCGGCTGGCCTGGAGCCCCATCGCCGCTCATCGTCAGTCAATCAGGCCCTGCAAACGTGTGGCGGTCCCGCTTTGGGTACGTCCACGCAACAACCAACAACGGGTCGGGAGCGGGTTCAAACGACGAGAGCCTGGGCTAGGCAGACGATGAATAAAGCTGGCGACGGAGCCACCCCCAGCCCTGCCTCAAGTTACTCCTCCCAACTCCCATCTGCAGTGCGGCTCAGTCAATTGCTGTTGGACGAGATAAGTTGTAACAATGCCATTGTCGCGCCGCTGATTAGGTACCGACCTACATCACCGCCCTCCCTCCCGCGCACTGATTGAAGGATGCTGGGGCTCCCCGAGAGGGCTCCTGCCGCTAACCCGTTCGAGGGCGCTCCCCTATTCCGGCCCTCCACTGTCCCGTGCAGGCGCTGCAGCTGCCGCCATTGTTCCTGTTGCTGGTCAACAGCCGCCCCTGGGGACGCTCCAGCAGGCCACCATCGACGTCCCTCCGACGACGCGGCCACCGAAAAACCGAAGCCATCGCCAACACCATCACCATCATCACCACCGCCGCCGCACCCGCCGCCCTCTCCCGGGCGCCCACTCGACGCGCCGTTGCTACCCCCGGTCCGCATCGCCAGGTCGCATCGCTCGCGCGCTCTGACGCAGCAAGAGCAGCAGCCGCCCAGCTGCCCCCTGAGCACGGTCGTCACGGCGGCCGTGCCGACTCCGTCTTCCCCACGGCTCCTCACGCATTCCAGCCGTCCTCCACCTCGACCGGTTCGCCCCCCCTAGATGCATCGCAGAGCCTGCGACTGCCGCCTGTCTCCCAGCAGCCCAGATACCCCAGCCCCATCCCCATCCCCATCCCCATCCCCTCCCAAAGCCGCCCACGCCAGCATCTCGCTGTAGCCGCCGTAGAGGCCTTGAACCCCCAGCAGGGCCGCCAGCAGGGCCAGCGATTCCGGTCGCCCTTTCGCAGCCTTGCCGCAGCAACAGCCTCCTCGTCCTTGGCTCCTCGCCGTCCCCGCCGACTATCCTCTGCCCGACTCTGGAACCCGACCAACTCGACGCCGCGAAACACCCTGCCTCGCAAGCGACGCACATCGACCCCCCCCGCGGCCCCTGTTCCACTGCAACATCCCACACTCGACGCCTTTTCGGACACGAGCAACCTCATCGCCACTGGGGCTGGCGACTATCCTCTCCTTGCCCTTCCCAAAGGGCGGCAGACAAGGCACTCCCCGTCCATTCGTGCCAGTCTCCAATTCGAACGGAGCGGCGGCCACGATCACCGAGTGAGCCTGCCCAGATCAGTGCGCGCCTCGTACGACGGAAGTCGATCTCAGATCCCGACGCCAGGCCCGCACGAAATCGAACGCGAGCCTCTTGGCCAGGCTGTTGGAGAGCAAACAGAAACCACAAAGGCCGCCAAGGTCGACAAAGGCAAAGGCAAAGCCATCATGGCACCTCCAAACGAAGACCCTAGGCGGTCCTATTCAAGGGACCTAGAACGGGGGCCAGACGTGCTGGAGTCTCGTCCTTCGAATATCACTGTCGGCGATGGCATTGGCTCGGCGCTCTCATCCTCCAACTCGTCCATCATGGGCGAGGATGTGCAGGCCGACGCCAGCGAGGAATGGGGCCCCCAGCATCCCTGCTATCCCCACGTGAACCCACACGTCCCCATCGACTCGCACGAGTTCGCAACCACGCGCATAATACGCATCCGCCGAGACTGGCTCGTCAAGGGCGACCTAGCCCCGACCTTTTCCAACCTCTACCCTGAGATCCTGGACCCTGCAGGCGTGTCGGAGCAAGAGTTTCGGCGCGTCATCGAGAAACTGAATGGAGACCTAGTGCCCATATTTGACCCGTACAGCGTCCGGAACGTCGTGGACAGCCTGCTGGGCCTTGTCACTGGCTGGCTGTGGGACGACTTTGGGCTCACCAGCATCAAGTCGCGGCTCAACGAGCTGGAGAGGTGGATCAACAAGTGGAACTTGGAAATGGAAAAGGCAATGGCGTCAGAGGAGGGCATTATTCCGCCCAAAATCATATCGCTTCGGCGAACAGGATACATGACGGTAAGATGGAGACTGTAGCCCCTTTGTTGTGACTGAGGAGTTTACTGACCATGTGCTAGCTGGACATACAAATACCGGATCCGGAAATCGCCCCAGCGCCGAGTAGTATGGGTGCCGGCGAATCGCGGACAGCGTTGCCCATGGAACCGGCGCCTGCGATGACTGCCTGAGTTTCCTTGCCGGATCTGTGTTTCCACTTCATGATACCCTTTCTCTTTCGACATTTCCATCCCTTCTACCTACCTWCCACTTTAATTTTCACTTATGACGAGCGACTCGGCTATGGAAATGAGCATGGCCACCGTCCACGAGCTTCTCGACGTGCTATACGCGCTTGGAGGTACCACGGGAAGCACACTGTATTCTTTTACCAGGCGTTCTTTGATACCAAGGCATTTGCATGGCCTGTTTTATACTTCACCGAGGCCTGTGCGGGGGGCTTTACGTGTGAAAGGGGTTGGATACATGATATTTGCAACTGGCGGAGGCGACGTTGTTGGATCCTCTGCCTGGGATACGCAGCTGTGTCCGCAGTTGCAGAGGGAGTAGGATGCGAGTAGAGAGGATAGCCAATTAAAGCTTCCTGACCCCATGACGTGCTCGGGGCAAACGCGGCAACAAGCGGCGGGTACGGAGTACTCCGTATCGAATGATAAAGCCCCAATCCGCTCGTTGGGCATCGGAGCGACAGAAACAAAGTCCCTCATCTCAAGGCTGATTCCAATTTCCAGCAAAGCCGCCATGTCTCAGAGTCCTTGTTCCGAGTGCAAAGCTCTGGTCTGAAGGAMGGCTTCATGTGGTGGCTGTGGGGGAAAGGGGAAGTAGTCACCAGTTAAGTTCCTTCAAAGTAGGAAAGCCCTGCGTCATATCTCGGTTGACAATCTTGCCTAATGTATGAAGGTCGGTTCAATGCCGCTCGAACTCAGCTACGCAGACCAATATGGAAGCGGAGTTATCTCAGTGGCGTGCGGCCTGTGTCAAATGCCAGAGGCAGACAACGGATCAAGGATTGAACCGCAAGGTTGAAAAATATTGAGCGTGTGTCGTTCTCTCTCGGAAACGGCCAGTCGTACCGGTACACACGGCATTTGCAAGGAAAGCCGGGGGTTGGTGGACGAACTCTCGCTGTCCCCGGAGCATTCATTGCCTGCGATGTACAAAGTACCGAGGTTGTAATTGTACTGGCCCTTGGAATCTTTCACCTTGTACCGTGTGACCGGCCCGGTCTCCTCTGGCTCGGCGGATCTGGTTAATTTTGTACTTGCACTTAGTCGGCCTCTTCGCTCGGGGATCCAACGCCTCCATGTCCGTCTCCGTATCAGACATGGGGAGTATAGGGAGATGCTCCCTAGGTCGACCCTTGCGTGCCTGAAACGTGTTTACGGTGGTGCATTCGCGGGCTATCCGGGTACTGCAAACGCGAAAGAGACTGCCGTGATCGACTGCCTGGTCGCGGAAGCTGCAAAATGCAAGTTCAAGCCGTCCAAGAGGCTATCAGCTCAACGAAGACAGCTCCACAGATCTGTCGGGGAGCCATTGAATCAAATAAACGGCTTCTTGGTAAACGGCTTCTTGGATCGGAAGTCGAGAAGTACCTGCGTCGAATCGCGCAGCTGCTCGTGGATCCAAACACACAAAGATGTCCTAGGATCTGTGTAGGAGCAACTGCCAAAGGCTCGTCAACCGGCTCCTCGGGGGCAAGGATTTCGAGTACATCTTCCCGCAGCTTGCCCCGAGCCTTGGCGTAGCCGGACGGCTTCGTTGGCCGCGATATCTCATCAGCATTGGCAATTACATCGAAGAAATATTCCACATCAGCCGCGGGCAACCCAACAGCGTCATGGCCAAGTTCTCTCAGAGCGATGAGATCGACTGCGACATCATCGAGTACCTTTTGGTGGCTCACTTGAAGCATAAATATACCCTCCCAATGTCGGTTGCACAGCGGCCCTGATGGACTCCATCACCGAGGCCGCCACGCGCACGCGCTTGACGGCAACGCTCTTTGGGACCTGCCTCGGGATACCATATCCCGGCTGCAGTTTCAGTTCATCCGAGCCGCTCACAAATACTTCGGCAAGCCCGGCAAGTCGCTGACGCACGAGCAATGGATCCAGAACCGCCTCCGAGCCCTGCGATTTCTCGATGTATTTGCATCTTTCGCTGGAGGCCTTGGGGCCGCGCTGCTGCCCCTGTTCTCTAGAGAGCCTAGCCTCCTCTAGGCGGTCACCAAACCCAAGTCTCGCGTCTTCGGGAGTGCACGAGCCGACGAGGACATCCGCATCCTGCGGATCTCGCCTTTGGGCAGTGTGTATCTCATCGTGGGGCGGGGCGATGGCCGTTCGAAACTGAAAGAGGAGGCGCAAGCATGGGCCCACGAGTTCGAGTCCAAGATAAAGGAGCTAATCGAGCTATTCCGGAGGTTTGGAAAGAAGATGCCGCCCATGGCCAAGCTAGAGGAACTCGCCCGCGCCTACCAAAAGCTCCAACTCGGCGTTCTGCCGCCCTATGGTCGCCCCATGTCCCAAATGGTATTCGACCCGGCTTGGATTATGAATTGTTACCGTGACGGCTGGGTGACGTTTCAGTCCGGCGACGTGCTTTCTGCACAGCAGGTTTTGAGGAAGACCAAGAACATCCGCTCGTGAAGCAGGAGTCAGGACAGAGACGGGCGCGGAGCTCGGTTCTAAGCGTCTCGGAAGAGCCAATCCTGTTGCTTACCCAGACAGGAAAGGCGCTGTGATGCTTGGATGCACACCACCTACAACTGGATGTCGTTCGTGCCTTGCTTCTCTTGAGTCTTGAGCAACTCTTGCATAAATTATGCAATGGCCTCGGCATTGTCACGCGTCCTGCCGCCCCGTTTTGCATCCCGACAAGTCAGCGGCAATATCCCGGACGGGACCCATATGGTGCCGTGACGATCCCACCCGGGCGGCCCCAAGACAACTGCGTCGCTCCCGGAATGGCACATTTTCTCGACGACACGGGAGCAGGCATATTCACTCTTTACTCTGCACTTCTGATGCACCTCTGATGACCCGCACGTCACGACCCGACAAGAACGCGCGCTCACCATGTCAGCCTCGTTGGCGGACGGCCACGGCCACGGCAACAGGGGCCGGGCCCTCGCGCGCGCAAAGACAGTGGTGCGCTTCGTGGCGGCGCAGTGGCTCATCATCGGGTTCGGCGTCGCGTGCGTGCTGGCGTATTTCTTTCCCTGTGAGCCTTTGCCCTACTCCTTGATTTGATACACCGTGTGGGCGAACAAGGGGTCATGAGAGCTGACGCCGCCACAGCCGTTGCGGCGCACGGCGGCTCGATCCGCTCCGAGTACAGCATCCTCTACGGCGCCGTGGCCTTCATCTTCCTCGTCAGCGGGCTGCAGCTCGCGCCGGACAAGCTGCGGCAGAACGCGACCAACTGGCGGCTGCACGTCGTGGTGCAGGGCATCAGCTTCGTGGTGATTCCGGCCATCGTGCTTGGTGAGATCAGCCCCTATATCAACAACACCACGACGGCGCGGCAGGGTGCGCAGTGCTGACATGGTGCCAGCCGTCGTGCACATATCCCTCGCCGCCGGCGCCCTCGCCTCGCACACGCCGGCGCTGCCCGTCCTGCTCGGCCTCCTGACGACGGCCTGCCTGCCCACGACCATCGCCTCCAACGTGGTCATGACGCGCGCGGCCGGCGGCGACGACGCCGCCGCCGTCATCGAAGTGGTGCTCGGCAACGTCGTGGGCGCGTTCCTCAGCCCGCTGCTCATCTACGGCTTCTTCCCCGGCGGCGCGCAGTTCGACGCCTGGCGGCCCGCGGATCCGGTCTCCCTGGGCCGCATGTACGCCGACGTGGCCAAGCAGCTGGGMCTGAGCGTCGTGCTGCCGCTGTTGGTGGGCCAGGCGGTCCGGTGGCGATGGGGGCCCGTGACGGTGAAGGTCTTGGACGGCCTGAAGCTGGCCAAGGCGTCGAGCTTCTGCCTCGTTCTGCTGGTGTGGTGAGTTCAGTCGTCGTGGGGAGAGCCGGCCGCGAGCTGCGCTGACGACCCTGCAGGACGACCTTTTCCAGCGCCTTCCAGACCGGCGCCCTCTTCAAGCTCTCCAAAGTCTCCGTCGTCTTCAACGTCCTCATCAACGTCGCGCTGTACATGGTCTTCACCGTGATATGCTTCTTCGCCGCGCGCCCGCCCCTGTGGCTCGCCGCGCACCTCAACCCCGTCCTCGCCGGCTCCCGTCTCACCAGACGCCTGCCCGCGCGTGTCAAGCGCGTCCTCGCCGTCACGCAGATGCCCAAGCCGCAGACCGTCGCCGTGTGCTTCTGCGGCGCGGCCAAGACCACCAGCCTCGGCATCCCGCTCGTGACCTCCATGTGGAACGCCGCCGACGACCTGACGCGCGCGTATATACAGATCCCGGTGCTGTTGTACACGATAGAGCAGGTGTGTACCGCCTGTGCCCGCGTCCGTCGTGGCGTGCATTTGTACTAATTTCGCGAGCCAAGATATTCATGGCGCAGATTCTCGTCTACTTTTTCAGATGGTATCTGCGGCGGGGGCAAAAGACGGACGATGAGACTCGAGGGGATGAGGACCGAGCTGCTGAGAGCGGCAACGAGGCTAGAGCACCGATAGAACGGGCACGCGAAGACGCTTCGGAAAAGCGATAGGCGGCATGGGCAAGGGCCTGTAATGCATCTACAGATCAGCATGAGCACGGCGTCGAATACTCACAGCGTTTAGGTTTGGATAATTACCCGTAGCGTCGTATCCATTCCTTCATCCACCGACTACCTACACCCCAGGTATCAATCTGCTCCCTCCTCCCTGGAGCCAAGACAGATGTCGCCACATCTACTTCTTTATCAAGCTGCCAAACAGCGGCTCGACGTATCTGCCGACCCAGCTAGCAATGTTTCCCGATATCCGGAAGGCGGGAAGAGCCCGGATCTGGCCGCTCGACTGGAGCTCCGTAAGGGTTGACACCTGTCATAAGCTCCGAGAAGCTTGCAAGCGCAGAGTTGCGAGGCTGCCTGAATCTCAGCCTCATATGGCCGGAAACGAGCCCAGGCAAACACCATCGTCGGCCAAGCGGAGACCTGAGCTGTGTCAACCGACCCAGCCCACCGATTGGGCGCCTATACGACGCCGTACGCCGTACGACGCCATGCTTTTGGCCACCACCTCGGCGGCTCAAGATGGACGTTGAAGCTGCGACGGTGGTGTGGCGGGGAGGGACGCAAGAGTTCAACCCCACGGCGGGGTAAAACCGACAGCCCCCTTTGATGTCGATGCGTCCGCCCGCTATCCGGCCCGGCGCGGTTGACCCCACGAACCATGGATGCCTACAACGACACGAGTTGGGAGACTGGCTGGATGAATACCGTGAGAATCAGCCACGCCGCGCAACGCCTGGCCACGTCCGGTAGAACAAGGCATTCACAGATTCGCCGTCTCGCCAGCAACCAGCTGCCCTCTTTGTCTCAGATATACATATACATACAGACACCTCATCTACCTGCGGCCGTAACCCTGCGCCAAATAACCCTTCACATTGTAACACCCCTGGTGCTGTTTCCCAGTGTCCCGTGGCCGTAATATCCGTGGCCTCGCCCACCCGCCCCTACCGTCTCAGTACTCAAACACGAAGAGTTCCCTCCAAAAAAATACCTTCAACTCATCAGTGCTGTCTCTCCATCCTCGCCTCGACCAAAGCAGGACATCATCAAGCAATGGATGCCAGTGTCGAGACATACCTGCCTCCCGTTCAAACATTTGCCCAGCAACGCCGCCTACGGCCACCCTGATCTGCCAGGTCAGCACACGACGACGCGACCGACTCGCCTCAGGGCTCAGCACCGAACCGTTGCCACCTAGTCATCTCGGTCCTGCAGTTTCCGCTTCCCCGACGATGCCGACCCCGTCTCCATCTCCACATCGTCGCTCGTGTTGCCGCTCTCCCTGCCATCCGTGTACTCGACAATCTCCCACTCCACCTTGACGCTGCCGTCCTGCGATCGCTGCACCCCCTGGCTGCGCCGCATGTTGCCCAGCCGTGTGCCTTCGACCATGCCGTCGAACCAGGGAACGCCAAACGACTCCCGCAGTGCCGTGGACTTGGACGGCGTCGCCGCCGCGCGGCGCTCGTCTCCTTGTTCCTGCTGCTGCTGCTGCTGCTCGCTCTCGTCGGGGATGAGCCCCATATCCTCTAGGTCGCGGAGGTCCTCGCGCAGGAGGCTCCCCAGCGTGAGGTTGATGTAGTCGGCCTCGGTCATGGGGTGCTCGGACCAGTACGACAGCGGGGTGCCGCAGAAGCCGCAAAAGTGCCGCTTCGAGTGCTGCTGGCTGGGGTGCGTGTACACGCGGCGGATCATAGTGTGCGTCTCATCGGGGAAGAAGGCAAACGTCGTGCTGTGGTACCACGCCAGGGGCACGCGGATGTAGGCGGCGAGGGGCGTCGCCAGGGGGATCTCTGTTGTCGTCAGACATCACGTCAGCTTGCTGTTTCGCGTCCACGGAGCGTCCGGCAGAGGGAATCACACGTACGGTGGACTGGCTCGGTGTTGAACAGGACCTGTGCCTCGCCGACACCGTCCTGCGGCACGGCGATGATGTAACGGTTCCGACCGCACTGGCAGCCACCCCGCAGCGGTCGGCGCTCGCTCATGGTGCGTGTCGTGTGTCGGAGGAGCGATTGTGGTCGGTTCGGGGGCTCTTTGTTTGAAGCGGTCGTCGAGGCTCGACTGCTGGATGCGCAGGCGGATGGCGACACGACGACAGGGGATGCAACTCGGCGGGCGGCAATGAATGAATGGATGGATGGATGACTGCGGCTGTTTAAGCGAGGCGGTGGATCTAATATCTGAATGGGATGTTTTGGCAGTGACGAAGTTCAGCGAGGGCCACAGTTGGTGGGGCAGCCTGGAGCGAGCTCCTTCTAGCAAGCTCCACTGCTCCACTGCTCCACTACTCCACTGCATGCAGCTCCTCCAGGGCGGGGTCCACGATGTCATAGCGCCGCTGGTGCATCAGCGACCCTACGGATGCCAACGCATGCCCACTAGATGGGCGCTGAAGCTCTAATAAAGGCTCTGGCCGGCTCGTTGCATATCCATTCCTCTTTACCCATCTCCTCTCATCCTCCTTTGTTACGGTAGTTGATTTTCAATTTCGTTTGTGCTGCAACAATGGGCGCCCTCACGATCCACGACACCATCGCTCTCCCCAATACCAACACCTCCGTCCCACGCCTCGGCTTCGGCGTCTACCAGCTCTACGGCCAGTCCTGCCAGCAAGCCATCCTCGCCGCCCTCGCCGCCGGCTTCCGGCACGTCGACTCCGCCCAGCTCTATCGCAACGAGTCCGAGGTCGGCGCCGCGGTCCAGCAATCGCCCGTCAAGCGCGAGCATGTCTTCCTGACCACTAAGATGCGCGCCGCGGCGGGCAGCCCCGAGAAGACGTACCAGAGCGCCCTCGACAGCGTCAACAAGGTCGGCGGCGCGGGCGGCTACGTCGACCTCTTCCTCATCCACATCCCCGGCTCCAGCCGCGAGGCCAGGGAGGAGCTGTGGAAAGCGCTCGAGAAGCTGCACGACCAGGGCAAGGCTAAGGCCATTGGCGTGAGCAACTTCCGCGTGCAGCACCTCGAGGAGATGAAGGAATATGCGCGCGTCTGGCCGCCCCATGTGAACCAGCTCGAGGTAAGACGCCAAAGCGCCGTCTTGCACGCGGCCTACACGAGCACGTGCTGACCGGCGGCAGCTCCACCCCTGGTGTCAGCAGCGCGACCTGGTCCGGTTCTGCCACGACAATGGCATCGTCCTCCAGGCCTACAGCCCGCTGTCCTGCGGCGAGCACCTCGGCGACAAGACGCTGGGAGCAGTGGCGGCCAAGCACAGAAAGTCGCCCGCCCAGGTGTTGATCCGGTACGGGCTGCAGAAGAACTGGGTGCCGCTCCCAAAGAGCGGCAACCCCGAGAGGATTAAGCAAAACGCCGACGTATTCGACTTTGCGCTCGACGACGACGACATCAAGACGCTGGACGGGCTGGATAGGGRCCCTATGGGTGCTCTGTTCCCCGCCAACGTGAAATAAGACGGTGAGCATAAGACTTCCACAGACTGGCAGTTCACATGCCATACAGCTCGGATATGATTGATACGTACAGGGTATGACCAACCGCTCGCAGGGACGACCTATCATAAACCAAAATAGGCATTTCCAAAAGAGGATTACTATTTGCACAGCCGAAAATCTCTATTTGCACAGCTAGTGGGTCAGTAGTTTTTTTTGCCCAAT